>JACEFZ010005621.1:0-115460 GCA_014155875.1 Cepaea nemoralis
CCCGTCCTTTTACCTGCGCCGAAACTCTAGTCTGTCGACCTGCGACCACGCCGTGCGTTGTCCTCACCACACACACGAACTGTCTTCACCACGCAAGGGACTTCGCTACGCTGACTATTTTTAATGTGACATCTACCTGTGGTGACCTTCTCGTGAACTGTCTGCTATCTTTGGTTTGTAATCCTGTCTTCGTCACACACACACACACACACACACACACACACACACACACACACACACACACACACACACACACACACACACACACACACACACACACACACACACACTTGCACTCAGGACTGACCCGCTCCTGTCGTAAACATCTCCAACTTTTTGTCCACGTGCCTTTTCTGTGCCGCCGTTTTGTCTAGTAGCCCATCGCACACCCTGTTTTTATACCGTAACCTGGGCAACCGTGAACTTTGTGTTAATTCTCCGACACTTTTGAAAGGGGCCGTCTGCTGGAAACAGTGCTGACTCGGTGTGATACAATTCTAGTTGTGATTTTGTGCCCGACTAATATCTCTGATCTTAGTATCCTCTCTAATCGACGAGTTCACAGATAAACAGAATGACAACCATGTCTATATTGTAATGGGTTTCTTGACCGGACGTAGCTTCCCAGATAATCTCTTCTCTATATTGCACCGTGTTCCCTGACCGGACGAAGCCTCCCAGATAATCTCTCTTTGACACAAACTCTTTTGCACCAGAATGAGATTTGTCGTTTTCTAGGGTCTAATCCTTCTACTATCTCACTGCAGAGTGGAAGCTGAGCTTGCCACCTATCTCACACCACAAGTCACCAATGCAGCACACCTCCGTGAGTCAGTGAACAAGAGTAAGGTTGCGCACAAAATATCCTTTAATTGTAAATGAACACGGACATACAACACATAAATCCAGGAACAATAATTCTCTCAGAATATATCTTCATCACAACTTATAACACAAATAACACTGCCGTCTCAAGGCCTACTTAATAGTTTTATTAGCCACTCTTCCCAGCCCGAATTCACTCGATCCAACACACACTGGATCTAAGCCTCCGCTAACTATCCGACCCTCTCAAGGGCTAGGCTTCAATTCACTATGTCTGCTGATAATCGGGCTCAGTCTTTACTCCCTAGTCTCAGACTTCCTGTCACTGAAAACCACAGGCGGAGTTTTATCTCTAATTCCCCTATTCTTCACTTTCCCAGACTACCGACCTACACTCGTCGGGTCCCAACACTCAACTGTCCAAAACGATCCGACCCTCTCTCGGTCTCCACTTCAACTGTCCCCGTCAATCTTTTTCACTGTCTTTTTAACCCTTCTTCCAGCCCTCCCTAGGCTCCACACACACTACACCACAGCTCAAACTGTCTGCCCCATAATTACACTAGCCAGCTGACTTCTTCTCAACTGCCCCTTCCATCACTGTCCTCTCATTTTCCCCCTCCGGGGACTTATTAGCCGGCCCCATTTTACCTCGTGAACTTGTTTATGTATATCATTGCTACCCAGGTCACTCACCTTACTGATAGTGAACCCAGGCATGTTTCAGTTTTGAATGCCAGAAATTGAATGCAGGTTAGAACAGAACCGCTTCGAAATAAACAATAACTGGCCAATACATCGCGAAGAAAAACAGGTTTCTTTGTTGGCAACCCATAATCCAGCCGGTATACTTCTCAGATATACATTTGCACATTTCTTCTACATGCTGTTGTGAAAATGAGATGACAAAATGAACAGCATAAAAGGAATCCAATCAGAGTGTACACAGTTTACAACCCGTGGTAGTGTGGCGGCTAGACGTTGGCTTGCCAGCCCAAGTAGTCGTGGCTTCAAGTTCATATCGAGGCGGATTTCTTTTTTAAAATTTGTCTTGGTTCCCAGGTGGATCCAACATAAAATAGGTACCAGAAAATGTCTTGGAAAGTCTAGGCGGCCGGCGTGATACAGACTGCACCGTCCACATACTGTATATTAATTTATACAAATATGGGTCTAACACTGTATGCCCAATGCTCCTTAAGACTTGTAAATGTGTCCTTTACTTTACATTTATGGACTTGTAAATGTGTCCTTTACTTTACATTATGACTGTAAATGTGTCCTTTACTGTACATTTATGTACAGTTTATTATGCTCTCCTCTCATTGATGTATATTTTCTGTTGGAAAATTTAGGAACTATGCAGTCACAAGGTGTATACTTTTTTCCGCAAGTATTGGGCTTTCTTGCATCGTTCCCTCAAAAGTTCATCCTACTGCTCAAAATGCCTGTACCATTACTGTTACACTGTCACATCATTCAAACGGAGAATGTAGAAGTACTGTGTTCATTTGCCAGGTCAAGAAAATGGCGCTTCAGCAATGATTCTTTGTCATTAAAGTGTCGTTGCTGCTTTCATAAGTGTATAGCCAAATAATACAACTTGTTGGCTCGCATTTCATAACTGCCTTACAGGGAGACCTGGATGTTCCTCTTGGAAACATAACATAGACGAGCAGACCACAACAGATGCTGGCTGTAGTCGGATGCTCGGATCGACAGGTGCATAATACACGAGTATAAATCAAGGCCGATAAAACATGTTTATAAAACACGAGTATAAAATACGGTAATAAAACTCTTACATAAAACACGGGTGTATAACACGGACATAAAACACGGTTATGGAATACGGGTATATAACACGAACATAAACACACACATAAACCACGGTATAGAACACAGGTATAGTACATGGAAATAAAACATGGACATAAAACACAGGTGTGGAACACGGACATAAAACACGGCATACAACACGGACATAAAACACGGACATAAAACATGAGTATAGAACACGGACATAAAACATGAGTATAGAACACGGACATAAAACACGGTCATAAAACACGGGTATAGAACACGGACATAAAACACGGTACATAAAACATGAATATAAACACGGTATAGAACACGGACATAAACATGAGTATAGACACGGTACAGAACACAGACATAAAATCCGGACATAAAATACGGGTATAGCACACGGACATAAAACGCAGATATAGAACACCGACATAAAACACGGGTATTGCACACGGACATAAAACGCAGGTTTAGAACACCGACATAAAACACGGGTATAGGACACCGACAGACAACACGGTCATAAAACACGGGTATAGAACACCGACATAAAACACGGTCATAAAACCCAGACATAAAACACGGGTAAAACACAGAGGCATAAAAGAGGCTCACGTTTCACTAGATCACCACCACATGTCCATGCGAGGCGGAGATTGCTCCCACTGTATACACCCGGTTACACTACTTTCAGATCGCGTGCCATCTTTCAACTCCACTACACATTAACTGTTAACTAACCAGGTTTCACAGTAACACATCAAGCACCATCTACGAGCCATTATGTTTTCAACCCCGTGATTAAAAAGGATTATGGTCGTAGGGGTTTATATTAAAGATAGTCTTCATCATCATCAGCTTCATCCTCGACAATAACCATCTGGTCGCTCGCCTGCAGAATTGATGATCTTGAATTCTATCCGCTCCCATGTGTTTTTTGAATTTTTAAGATTGACCTGGGCTCACAGGATGACCCAGCCTAACAAGGGTAGCAGGACATGGCTTGGGAAGTAAAGGCAGCCCGTGTGATACCGACCACATCACCCATTGAGTGCCGTTTTGTTATAAAATATGGATTTAACTTCATGGCCATGGCTAATTAGGTGTGTAAGAGAGACATTTGATTCAGCACAAACTCAGTACGCTTCAACTACAGTAAAAGGGCCGTTAACGTTTATTCTTGTGTGTACCCTTGCCATGATGAAAGACTGTCACAAATATGTTCTTACTGTCTTCATCTTTTCTACAATTCTTAGATAAATTCCAGTTGTTGTTGTCTCACTAAGTGGCTACAACTCGTTGATCGTGTCTTCTAGACGTTTGTAATGTGTTGCCATTTTGTCCATCTTCTTTCAAAACACCCAGATTACTCATATTTACAGCCTGTATTAGTCTTTAAATTCTTCTGTGAATCCGAAGTTCTGAAGGAAATTGCTAAAGACATCAAAGGGATTTCATTTGTCTGTAAGTATATGATATTAATCAATCAGCTATTACGTAACTCAGACCAGTAACGTTGTAACTACATAACAGGAGTTGTATGCACAATACGTGTGTCACAAAAAAGATCACGATATTGATCATACGGGGTAAACTGTTTCATGCAGACAATGTAAACCATAAACTATATGTCTTTGAAGTCACACAAGTCAACCCCACATAATACACTTAATCTGAACAACTCTAGCAGCTAAATAGTTATTTCTTTGACGCTTAGCAATTGCTTTGATATTATAATTTTTAATCATTAGTGTTTTACGACACTGTTCTCTGTCGTCTGGTATAATCTAAAATTTTCAAGCCTCGGGTGAACTTACGTGTCAAAATAATTGAGCAATTTGTACTTAGAAAACTTTGAATGGTAAAATTATAACCTGTTATTGTAACGGAGCCGTGGCGTCTTAATTGTTATTCCTTTTGCAAGCCAGGGGAATAGTCCCGGTTGAATTCCATGCAGCTGCAGGATGACATTTTCCTAACATTACGGCTCTTGAGTGGACCCAACCTTATAAAAATGGGTATCAGTCAATCTTCAGAATTGTCTGGGAAGGACATGCGACGAGGAAGGTAACTGACTACTTCAACTCATATATCGTGACATAGAGTATGTGACGGCCTAATAATTCACACCCTAGCGGCAGTAGCTGCTATGGGGCTACCTTTACCTTTTTGTTACTGTATTGTATGAAATTACTTGTCAAGGGATTTTCTGGAGGTAGAAATGGATCTCTCTCATTATTACTTCTCCCTGTATAGCGAAGTAATAATGAGAGAGATCAAAGAGATGCCAGTAATACTAGTTGGAGGTTATAATATAAATAATATACGCTATGCAGATGACACAGTATTGGTGGCGGATAATTCAACAGACCTACAACAATTATTAGACGTTGTAGTAACAGAGAGTGCAAGGAAAGGACTCAACTTGAATATCAAGAAAACAGTAACAATGGTAATATCAAAGAAAATGGTGACACCAAAATGTGACATAGAAATAGAAGGGAAAATCCTTAACCAAGTTGATAATTTTAGATACCTAGGGGCATTTATAACATCAGATGGAAGATGTACAACAGAGATTAGGAGCAGAATAGGGCAGGCAAAAGCTGCATTTCAGAAAATGAAGAGTATCTTATGCAATAAGTCACTGTCACTGAATGTAAGAAAGAGAGTGCTGAAATGCTATGTAGAACCAGTTTTGCTGTATGGCAGTGAATCTTGGAATGTAAATGAACAAATTAAGAAGAAATTAGAAGCAACAGAGATGTGGTTCCTGAGACGAATGTTGCGAATTCCTTGGACTGCCAGAGTAACTAACGACGACTGCCTGAAACAGGCTAATGAAACTAGAACATTATATACAACAATAAGACAGAGACAAACAGCTTTCCTCGGTCATGTGATGAGAAGAGAGGCATTGGAGAACATCGTAACAACTGGAAAGATCGAGGGGAAGAGAGGCAGAGGTAGACCAAGAGAAGTGATGCTGGATGGATTGAGACGGTGGCATGGAGGAATATCAGCAGCAGAGTTGATCCAGAAACCAAAGACCGAGATCTATGGAGAGCCATGAACGCCTACGCCAGCCGGCACGGCACTTGATGATGATGAGAAATGGAGAGGAAGGTACCACAAGGAAGATAACGTTACCCGTGGGTGGGTATCATTTAGAGAGGGACCGGAAGCATTATGTGACAATACGCTGAGATTACACAGGGCGGGATGGTTATGGAGTCTCAATACAGCCAATCATCAAAGGGGAGATGGCACTTGATGATGGTGATGATTGTTATAGGGTATCTAGTGAAGCTTACTACAACCATGAAGAGATTTTTGTTTGCATATCCTTTTTAAAGGACATCGATTTCAACACCAGCATTTTACTGCTGCTGTTAATGTCTTGGCAAGTTTACGTTTTGTTGTTTGCCATTGTTTTCTGAACGACCGGCTCAGATACCAACTCGTTAAAACCCAGCGCAACTCGGTCTGCTGCCAAATCGGAGTAGGAGCTGTGTTACGAACGCGGGTAAGCGGGCTTACGAATCGCGTCCATAAATCCTTTGTTGCACGGAGACGGCATGAAGAGATTAGTCACCAGTAATGGCAAGCTAACGAAAGGAGACGAAGCATTGCTACAAACCTTTGAGAACACAGTTTTAAGACGCATCTTTGGACCCATTAGGGATACACAAAGTGGAGAGTGGAAAAGAAGAAGTAACAAAGACATTTATGATCTGTTTACGTCCCCGCTAATCACTGGTATCATGAAGGCTAATAGACTACAATGGCCGGGGCATATAGAAAGAATGGAAGATAATAGGGAAACAAAACTCGCTAACACTCAGGAAATAAATGACCGTAGACCCCGAGGTAGACCAAGAAGACGGTGGAGAGATAATATATATACAGACCTACAAGCACTTGGAATCAACGACTGGCAAGAGAAGGTCAACCAGAGAGACGAATGGAGACGGATTGTATCTGCAGAAAAGAACCTCAATGGCTCGGAACGCTGAAGAAGAGGAAGAATGGCAAGCTAGGAATACGTTCTCAACAATAGGGCTGTGGGGTCAGTCCAGCTGGGCGGATGTAAAGTCCATCAAGTGAAAGGTCGCTTTTCACTCAATGAAGCTTAATTGGTATATGGTGCTAGTCGTATACTTTAGACTAACCGTGACTCGATAGTTCATATGGTCACTTTAATGCCGGCCGTCTTTATTTCCTAAATAATTTCCTGGTACGTATTTTTAGACCGCGTCGGCCTATTGTTCATGTCGATTAAAGCACACCCGTCATCGACGGGGGTGATTGGAACACATGAAGGTATATGAGTACCAGGGCCGCGATAGTGTAGTTGGTAGCCAGCTATGCAGATAATGGCATGAGTGATATGGGACGACGGTTTGATGTCCAGACTCGTCGCCTGCTAAGTAAAGGAAAGTCTGATCACCTGTTTGTCCGCGCTTCAGGCCTACAAAATGTGATTACCATATCACATCACAGATCATAGCAGCTTCTTGTTACGGGACATATTTGTTTGTTTGTTTTTCACTTTTAAATACGTATCAGGGAATGTTCTGAGGATCAATGGCGACAAGAAAGGAAACTAGTAGCCCCACCTCATATTACACAAAATAATGCAGCTCAGAAACTCCTGAGCGTAATCTTGCCAAGAAATCAAAAATCAACTGAAAGATGCTGATGTTGACAGCGATGTCCTGTAAAGGATATTCGAACCCCCCCCCCCCCCCCCCCCCCCCAAAAAGCAGCTTTACATAACATAATTACGACACAAACAGTTCTGTTATGTTATAAAGCTGCATTACTTTGGTTTTTTTTTATATTTGTCACCGCCTCACCGATAGATACATTAGAGGGCTGCAACTCCAGCCCAAGAGAGAGAAGCGAGTCGCTCAGAGCCCGAGTAATCTAGAGCCTTCTCGAACCACCGGTCATCGAGTCCATGGGTCCGTGGACACTGATGTGGCCCGCCTAAAGCGGGGTCCACGAGGAACTCGGACAGAGTTACCGCCCGTGTCGGATTGGGACACGAGGAGACCGGCAGAGGACAGACGGACTTGAGAGAGGCAACAGGGCCTGCCTGAGAGGGACTCAATAGATATTCATAGATATATATATACATAGGCTAGATAGTGTGCTAGATTGTTGTATGACAACTCTGTGTTTGAGATTAACTATCTGTGATATGTAATATGCGTCAACGCATACTGTAAATGTATATACAATAAATATTTGATTCTCATAGTGAGCAGATTTATTGTTGCCTGTATGAACCCAAGTTCAGTTACCTAGATAAGAGCAAGATGATGACAGGCTTTTTGGGGGCTAGTTTTCCGGTTTTGGCATAAAATGTTTTGTGAAAATTGTATTAATTGCCATGTAAAATTACTTAATTAATCATATCACATTGATTTGTTTAAATCAAAAAAAATTGTTAATTTACAAGTTTACAAAAAATTAGTAGCTATCTAGCGATAAAATAGAATTAATCTGAGTCCCTCAGCAGCGTCACAGCAGTGCCTTCGAATTGTGCCTCATTATTGTTATTCTGTACACTATTTTTGACATGACTGTGACATTTTTTGACCGTTACTAATGTTTTCTCACTCTACGAGCAGATTGTTCCGCAAATAGTGCCGCGTGCAACCCATGTAACTTTTCCAACAGTGGCGAGAGTACAAGACAACACCCAGTTCTGGAATTGAGAGCTAAGTTTCATGTCATACCCATTGTAACTCTAAGCTGTACTTCTCATCTTTCATCAATGTATTATTGTGTTTCATATTGATTTCGTTGCATATTCATGACCTTGTCACCAACATAACCTTGCATTTTGATTTACACATTAATAAGTAAGGGAGTTAACCAAATTTTCGACAACATAACATTTTTTCTAAGGGATTTAACTTTATAAACATTACAAACAAGTAAAACACAAAATGTCTACCTTAGAGAAATGCATTGAGCAAGGAATAAAACTAGGTTATAAAGAGGAGAAATTGTCGGAATGGGCACAGAAAACACACGCAGAAAACATTGCCCGTGAAGAAAGAGCGATAGAACGAGAGGAAAAGAAATTGCAAAGGGAGGCCGAAGAAAAGAAATTGCAAATGCAGGCCGAAGAAAAGAAATTGCAAATGCAGGCCGAAGAAAAGAAATTGCAAATAGAGGCCGAAGAAAAGAAATTGCAAATGCAATGGAGGCCGAAGAAAAGAAATGCAGATGCAAATGGAGGCCGAAGAAAAGAAAATGCAAATGCAAATAGAAGAGAAGAAAATGCAATTGCAGGCTCAAGAAAAACAAATGGAGCTGGAAGCGGCAGCCAAGCAAGCCCAATTGAATGCGGATACGCAAGTGAAACTGAAACAAATGGAGATTGAATCCAACGCAGAAATCTCGATAAATAAGCTAAGAAGCAAAGAGGAAGAACAAAAATATAATAAGTATAAAGGCCTCGTGAAGGCGTACTGCTCAGGAGATTCCATCAGCGCCTATTTGGAAAATTTTGAGTGTCTCATGTCCTACCATAACATCATTAAATCAGATTGGGCATTTATTCTAATGAGGAATTTAGCTCTTGAACCACTAAAAGTAATAGAGACAGTACCAAAGGAAATGCGAAAAGACTATGACTACCTAAAACAACGCATTCTCCAACATTTTTCTTTAGATACTGCAGGTTACCAACAACAATTTGCCAAATTAGCACCACAGCCAAACCAAACCTTTATAGATTATGTCAGTACAGTCCAGGACGTGTGCACAAAATGGATCAACTCGGCTAAAACCAACAATAGCCATGACAAACTTAAAGAGCTTATTATTATAGACAAAATAGTTAGCACCATCCCCACACCTTTTGCCAAGTTCTTAAAACAGATGGACTGTAAGAGTATTCAGGAAATAGAGGCAAAGGGGAATGCATTTTTCACAGCAAATAGGGATATTTTTCAGCTGAACATTAGTCACAACGATACAGCAGCTGCAGTAGTGAACACCAGATACGCTAAACAAACAGATAGTAGATTTAAACCGCGCCCCAATGTCGGTAAAGTAGCAAAATGCCAATATTGCGGTTTCAGTCACGACACTTACTCTATGTGCGACAAATCGCCTACCTATCCAAACCACCTCAAAATGATGGTGGAGAAGCAAAAGAATAAGCGCAACGCTTACCATAGAGCGATCAAATGCTACTTTTGCCAAAGTTTTGGCCACTATAGTCGTAATTGTGATGGACGTAAGTTATTGAAACAAGCCAATGCTGCTATGGTAGAAACGTCGTCTGACGAAGAGATTGATTCACTGAATGAATGTAATAATCAACAGGACAATGAAAGCGAGCTTGGTAATGCTGTACACGTCATTAACACCATTACAGACAGTAAGTGCAACACCTGTACGAAGTTCCAACTTGACACAACACTACATTGTGGCCACATAGTCCCTATTTCAAATGAAACAGCAAACGCTGCTTTGTCATCTACAGGCAAGCTAATTTTTCTACAGGGTTTGTAAACAACAAAAAGTGCACATTAATTCGCGATTCCGGCGCAACGCTCTGTGGGGTTAGGAAAACATTAATAGACACTAAAGACTACACAAACAAACATGTGACTTGTCGCACATTCTCAGGTACGATAGAGAGATACCCCCTTGCTCTGGTCGAAATTCGAACACCGTTCATCTCAGGACAAGTGTTGTGCGCTGTCCTTGAAAACCCAGTCGCTGATATTATTCTTGGTAATTTACCCAACATACATCCATGCTCTGCAAAGGAAATTAAAAAGTGGGAGCAAAAACACGGTATCCACCACACAAACAGCGACGCTGAAGAGAAACACCATTCTTGCTTGTCTCATTCTGCCAAAATACCAAGGGAGACAACCACTGAGGTAATTCAGAAAGAATTCACCGAGGTGTACAATGCAGGGGCGGTCGAATCTATGAACGATACGACCGAATTAAAACCTCGAATTGAGGATGCTACCGAGCTACCAAGTACCAAACCTGTAGATGTGCAACAAAACACACAACACACAAACGCAATCACACGACAGACAACCCACAAAACCAACACTGACCAACTGCAGGAATCCTTAGAAATAGTAGCGCCAAACTCAACTAACATCAATTTTGGAAACGAACAGAAAAATGACCCTACACTTACACCATACTTTAAGTTAGTAGGTCTTAAACCAAAATTAACAAAGAACGCATCGTGGACATTTAGGCTACAGAACAACATCTTAACTAGGTTTTACACAACACAACAGACCACGATACAAGCAAGTAGTCTTACCACAAATACATCGAAGACAAAGTTCTAAAAATAGCCCATGACTCCCCTTTTGGAGGTCATATGGGATACGAATTGACCAGGGCAATTGTCCTGACCCATTTTTATTGGCCAAAGTTCGACCAAGACATTAAAACATTTTGTACATCTTGTGATATATGTCATAAACTGGTCAAGGGGAATAACCCTACTACATTCTCTGTAAATGGAAAGTTGAAATTATTCCATGTAAATATGTTGAAACCATACTATGCTAGACAGGACAATGAGACAAATGAACTGACGCAACGAACTGGATGACGCAGACGAAACGACAACTTCCCAACGAAATGACACCTCGACAAACGAAGCATCGTTAACGACACACTCTTACGACGACGAAAACGACGAAGACAAATGGACATTACCGACAATCTGTGATATCGACAACGACGACAAATTTGACGACATATTGACAACGATTGATCTCGACGACGACGACAATGACATTGAAGACAATTTACAAACAGTAGCATCTGTGATAAATCAGACAGACGTGGACAATACTGAAATCCCTGTACCAATCATGACTGACAACGGAAGTATAAATGACATACATATCTCTGACACTTTGACACAACAACAGCGACAAGACATTTTGACTATCCTTAACGAGTATAAAGCTATCTTTTCTAACAAACCTGGACGCACTGATAAAATAACACATTCAATTGTGCTGACAGATCTGAGACCGGTCAAATGTAGACCATATTCTATTCCTCTCCATTACAGATCTAATTTAGATAAAGAAATTTTAGATTTAGAGAAGAATGGCATTATTCAAAAATCGATGTCTCAATATTCTTCACCGATTGTCCTGGTGAAAAAGAAAGACCAGACAATCCGCTTGTGCATCGACTATAGAGTATTAAATACAAGAACAACAACGGATGCAGAGCCTATGAACAGTTGTGAAGATCTTATTTTAAATATGGCTCAATCATCCTTATTTTCTAAGACCGATTTAGCGAAAGGATATTGGCAAGTTCCACTACACCCTTCTTGTAGACATATAACAGCATTCGCAACACCTCTCGGTTTGTACGAATGGCTATATCTTCCTTTTGGCCTGAAGAACGCACCGGCCACATTTGTGAGACTAACAAGATTGTTATTACACGGAATTAAAGATGTAGTAGCCTATATTGATGATATATGCGTCCATTCTTCTGATATGACTTCTCACTTACTTACTCTCAAACAAGTCTTCAACCAAATCTCTCTTTTTGGACTTACTATCAAACCTTCCAAGGTTGAAATAGGTTATACACAAATAGACTTCCTTGGTCATAGAATTTCTGAAGGTAAATTGTTGACTGATGATAAAATTGTTTCCAAGATCCTTAATCTAGAAGTTCCTACCACAAAGAAACAGATTAGAAGTTTACTAGGTCTTATTAACTACTATTCTAAATTCATTCCACATTGGGCAGAACTCACCTCAGTTTTTTCTGATATGTTAACTAAAGATCATCCATCAAAAATTTGTAAAAGTACCAGCTTAGATGATGCAATGTGTAGATTGAAACATATTTTTTCCAATCCACCAGTCTTACGATTACCCAACATAAATTTACCCTTTATTTTGACCACAGATGCTAGCGCTATCGCAATAGGAGGATGCTTGATGCAGGAAGTGGATGGCATAAGACACCCGATTCTCTACGTGAGCCGCAAACTAAAGAAGGCTGAGACTCGTTATGCCACAGTTGAATTGGAGGCTTTAAGCCTATTGTTCTGTATATTGAGATTATCTAAGTTCCTCTTGGGTAACCACTTTGTGGTCCTCACAGACAGTTCGCCATTATTAGTCCTTAACCATGGGTCGCCCAAAAACCACCGGTTACAAAGATGGTGTCTTCTACTTCAGGATTTCGACTTTGAAATACGCCATATCAAGGGCACCGATAACATTATGGCTGACCTTTTATCACGGCAAGTAAATGCGCCAGTAGAATGACTCTTTATCACATCGACCATTAGCCATACTATAAACTGTGATACTTTTAGTCGGTTTCATATAACAGTGTAACTCTACACCTGCTAGAGTACTCTCAGTGATTAGGTTAATTACGACACCCAAGAACATGATACGTTACTTTGAGAACTATACCATCAAGTGCCTAAACGCTAGAACGATTCCAGCAAGAAACAGTAACTGTGTTTGCTTCAACCAATAATATCAAGTGCACTGACTCTGAACACTGTAATATTTCATACGGGACATTGAGAACAATCCATATTTGCTGTTGCTACGAAACTTTGCAAACAGCCGAAACAAGACGACAACGACTACAACACTCAAGAGACAGCCATACTAACTTTAACATTCATGGCATAACACGCTAACAACAGGACGACAACGCGCACATCATCGTTGGAGTTATTTATTTAATTAATTAATTAGCTTAGGATTAAATATGTATTATATTTCCATTAATGATGTATATAAATTGTGTTAACCTGTAATTTGTACATATTCTACATTAATATTACAGGCGGTGCCATTCATAGGCTAAAGAACCGTCCTATACAATTGTCTCTATTTAAATTGTGACCTATTTTTCATGCATCGTACAAAAAGTACGTATTTTCGTAAAGGGCAAATATCGCCTAGCCCATTTTTTCTAAGGGCAATAACACTTACCTCAACTTTAATTATATATTTTAACCAAATACTATTTTGAATGAAAGGTGAGTGATTGACTGCGTGAAAGGATTAAATGAGAGAACGATACACTTGGCGGACAAATTGTACGCAAACCGTATTTATTGTAATTTGTCTGCGTCTTTCATGTAAAATTGCATGACTTGTCTAATTTGTGAATACATGTGTAGTACTTAGTTTAATAGTGAGTTAATATACTTAGTTTAGCAGTTAGGATACATCTAAGCACCACTACTTGGAATGCCTTATCATGTATTGCACACAGTGCAGTGATTCATGATTGAGGTTATCCCAACTCGTGACGCTTGGAAATACGCCACACATTCAGCACACACATTACACAAACCTTAAAACTCAACACTATCAATTTAAAATACAGTCACTTTATTAGAAACATCAACTTATTAGTCAAGCACACTAACAAGCCAACAGGGACACTTGTAGTATGAGGGGGATAAAATAACAAGGGAACTACATATTTAGCATTATATAACATACGAGAGTAAAAGTGTATTGAAATGCACACACAGATCAAGATTTGAAGGTGTACTTAATTAGCCAGGACTTCGGTCTTGTTAACTCTCTTTAATACAGAGGTTAATTGTCTGGGTACCAGTTGGGTACTATTGAGAAGGGCGGGTTGTAAATACAACTACTTAAACGTCACGTAACTTCGGTCTGATAAGCATTATTAAGGACACAGGAGACAGAGTGATCTCTTTACCAAATCAGAGAAGTGTTGTATGGTAGAATACATGAGTTTTAGTGCTAGTAGGTAGGTTACCAGGTTACTATCCACCAAACTACATACACCAACTTTATGTGATTCGGTGACAGAATTAGAACAGATCTAATTACCCAAGAACAAATCATATCAGGGGGGAGGGGGGATCCTGTCACCGCCTCACCGTTAGATATATTAGAGGGCTGCAACTCCAGCCCAAGAGAGAGAAGCGAGTCGCTCAGAGCCCGAGTAATCTAGAGCCTTCTCGAACCACCGGTCATCGAGTCCATGGGTCCGTGGACACTGATGTGGCCCGCCTAAAGCGGGGTCCACGAGGAACTCGGACAGAGTTACCGCCCGTGTCGGATTGGGACACGCGGAGACCGGCAGAGGACAGACGGACTTGAGAGAGGCAACAAGGGCCTGCCTGAGAGGGACTCAATAGATATTCATATATATATATATACATAGGCTAGATAGTGTGCTAGATTGTTGTATGACAACTCTGTGTTTGAGATTAACTATCTGTGATATGTAATATGCGTCAACGCATACTGTAAATGTATATACAATAAATATTTGATTCTCATAGTGAGCAGATTTATTGTTGCCTGTATGAACCCAAGTTCAGTTACCTAGATAAGAGCAAGATGATGACAATATTGTTTACATTTTCACAGCTTTGCCAAATTTTATTCACCTCACATTACCAATATCTAGTATGTATAAGCCGTCTCCGTGATTAAGGGCTTGCGGGTGCATTTCATGAGCCCGTTTACCTGTATTCGAAACACAGCTGCGACCGATTTGAAAGCAGACCACGTGGTGCTGCGTTTTAATGTGTTTGTCTGAGAGCCTGTCGTTCAGAAAGTAATGGCAAACTACTGAACGTAAACTTGCCAAGACATCAACAACAGCAGTAAAATGTTGGTGTTGACAGCGATGTCCTGTAAATAGTATATGCAAAATAAAAAGTATGTATACAAGTTAGCACTTGATATCCCTAATGCAGTATGTATTATTTGCAAATTGATTAGTTGCATATCATTTACAGTCAACCCAGGCTTTTTTTTTTGGCTGTTTGTGATTTCTTGGCAAGATTACGTTCAGTAGTTTGCCATTGCTTTCTGTACTACAGGCACTCATACCACTGAACGAAAACCATCGCAAGGGTGTATGCTTCCAAACAGTTTGTTATTTCTTGGCAAGTTTACGTTCAGTAGTTTGCCATTGCTTTCTGAACGACCGGCACTCATACCATTTTATTATATGACATATAATCAGACGGACATATAATCAGATTGCTACAGGAACTATTAGTGTTGGAACTCTTCGCTGCTGCTGAGGATGGGGACGGAGCGCTTATGGGAATGTCCCGAATGCTGTGATGCCGGTTCCTAAATCAATCAATCAATCAAACCATTTTATTAAAACCAGTGCAAGGCGGTCTGCTTCCGGTTTTTCGAACGCGGTATGCGGGATTACGAATTGCATTCGTAAGTCCCTTGCCGCAGCGCCGGTTGTGATTTAGGGGATAAAAATTGAATTAGAGGATAACAATAAAGTTAGCTTGAAATAGATACTGGAGCAGGGCTGTGGCACATAGGGGGAGAATGTTACCTGTGTGGAAACCGAGGGTCTACAAAAGACTTGAAACAGTCACACATGGCAGGTTGCTACAGACTTATACGGGGTGATAATTCACCTCGCCTACAACTTGTTCCATTTAGCATTACTTACTGGAGTTAGTTACGTAATCGAGGCACGGGACATCAAAGGCGCATTCATAATCGATGTAATTAATAATTTGTCTGCGTATCCATTCATATTGTAATTCATTTGTACTGTCAACTTCTCACCTAAAGCTAATCACCAGAAATAATTAGAGGGCTGCAACTCCAGCCCAAGAAAGATAATTGAGTCGCTCTGGACAAGAAACGTCCAGAGCTTTCTAGAACAAGAGTCACCGAGTCCAGGGTTCCGTGGACATTGAGATGACCCGCCTAAAGCGGGGTCCACGAGGAACTCGGGCAGAGTTACCGCCCGTCGAATAGCGACACGCGGTAGACCAACAGAGGGCGATTGGACTCGCGACAGGCAACAAGGGTCTGCCTGAGAGGGACTCTGTAGATCTTCATATTATAGACTAGATAGTGTGCTAGGATGTGACATGATTATAAATGTATAATGGTTTAATGTCAATGAACAATGTGATATGATGTTAACTGTATAGCCACAATAAATAGGCTATATTACAGCAAAGTAGTTTGATTGCTTGTGTTATTAATACCTGTGTGAACCCAACCAGTCACCTAGATAGTAAGACGACAACAGGTTTTTGGGGGCTAGTACCGGTTTTGAGCATTATATGATTATTAAACAACGGAAAAAATGCCATGTAAAATCATTTAGTCATATCATATTGATTTTTTCTTGAAAATGTCAGGTAAATTTGTTAACCTTAAAATGTTCAACATATTTAGTAGCTATCTAGTAATCAAAGAAATATTATCAAAATAGGCAGAGTCCCTCAGCAGCCAAAAGCAGAGTCCATACCACATTATACCGCTTTTTGGTATCCAATAGTTACTGTTTGATATAACTATGACATTTTTGTTTTGTTTTTTTTGACCGTGACTAATGTTTCGTACTCTACGAGCAGATTGTGCCGCAGAGCGTACCGTGTGAGTGCAGAAACCCGTGTGAGTGTTCCATCCAAAAGTGTATGATAGAGAAGACCGCGTACTACGCATTGCAACGGTTCCAGCAGTAACGAAAGTGCAGAGCAACATCATTCCGAAGGATCAGAGCTAAGTTTCGTTTCATATTCATTGCAGATTCTAAGCTATTACTTACCATCTTCCATCATGTATCATTTTGTTGAATATTGATTGATGTGTATATTCATAATTGTGCCACCAATATAAACCTACATTGTGCGTAACACATTAATATTCAAGGGAATTAACCATTTTTTTTGAGCCCATACCAAATTTATCTAAGGGATTTAACTTTACAAACATCATAAATAAATAAAATCCAAAATGTCAACCTTAGATCAATGCATTGAGCAGGGAATAAAATTAGGCTATAAAGAAGACAAACTATCAGAATGGGCACAGAAAACACACGCAGAAAATATTGCCCGTGAAGAAAGAGCGATAGAAAGAGAGGAAAGAAAACTACGAGAAGAAAGAGAGGAAAGAAAACTACGAGAAGAAAGAGAAGCAGCGGAGAAGAAATTGCAAATGGAGGTCGACGCAGCAGCCAAGCTAGCCCAGTTAAACGCTGATACACAGTTGAAATTGAAACAGATGGAAATAGAGTCCAACACAGAGATATCAATAAACAAATTAAGAATAAAGAAGAGGAACAGAAATATAGTAAATATAAAGGCCTCATAAAAGCTTTCTGTTCAGGTGACTCCATCTCCGCCTATTTAGAAAATTTCGAATGTCTCATGGCCTACCACAAAATTAGTAAGACAGACTGGGCATATATTCTCATGAGAAATCTGGCTCTAGAGCCACTGAAAGTAATAGAAACAGTACCACAGGAGATGCGCAAGGACTACGATTATCTTAAACAACGCATACTCCAACATTTCTCTTTAGACACAGCAGGGTACCAACAACAGTTTGCAAAATTAGCACCCAAACCTAACCAAACCTTCATAGACTACGTTAGTTCAGTACAAGATATATGCACTAAGTGGATAAATTCAGCGAAAACCAACAATAACCACGATAAACTTAAAGAACTAATCATCATAGATAAAATAGTGAGCACCATCCCCACCACCTTTCGCAAAATTTTTAAAACAGATGGATTGCAAAACCATCCAAGAAATTGAATCCAAAGGCAATGCATTCTACACAGCAAATAGGGATATATTTCAACTCAACATTACCCACAATGACACAGCAGCTGCAGTAATAAATACTAAGTACCCCAAACAAACACAAGGCAAATTTAAACCGCGCTCCAACAGTGGGAAAGTAGCAAAATGCCAGTATTGCAGTCTGACGCACGACATTTACGAGATGTGCGACAAGTCTCCGAACTATCCCCACCACCTAAAAATGATGGTGGATAAACAGAAAGCAAAACGTAACGCTTACCAAAAAAGCTGTAAAATGTTACTTTTGCAGAAGCTGGGGACATTATTCACGCTACTGTGAAGGTCGTAAGTTACTGAAGCAAACTAATGCGGCATTAGTAGCAACGTCTTCTGATGATGAGACTGAATCACTGATTGAATATAATAATCAGCCCGTTGATAATGCCATTATGTGGGTTGCCAGGTTACTGTCCACCAAACTATAAACCCCAACTTTAGGTGAGTCGATGACAGAATTAGAACAAATCTAATTACCCTATAACAAACCATTTCAGGAAGGGGGGAGGGAATCCTGTCAACTTCTCACCTAAAGCTAATCACCAGAAATAATTAGAGGGCTGCAACTCCAGCCCAAGAAAGATAATTGAGTCGCTCTGGACAAGAAACGTCCAGAGCTTTCTAGAACAAGAGTCACCGAGTCCAGGGTTCCGTGGACATTGAGATGACCCGCCTAAAGCGGGGTCCACGAGGAACTCGGGCAGAGTTACCGCCCGTCGAATAGCGACACGCGGTAGACCAACAGAGGGCGATTGGACTCGCGACAGGCAACAAGGGTCTGCCTGAGAGGGACTCTGTAGATCTTCATATTATAGACTAGATAGTGTGCTAGGATTGTGACATGATTATAAATGTATAATGGTTTTAATGTCAATGAACAATGTGATATGATGTTAACTGTATAGCCACAATAAATAGGCTATATTACAGCAAAGTAGTTTGATTGCTTGTGTTATTAATACCTGTGTGAACCCAACCAGTCACCTAGATAGTTAAGACGACAACATGTACACTTGATTGATATACACACTGTTGGACATGGAGGTCCACGAAAGTTTGTCCAAATAGTGAGGCTATGTCATGACGGCATGCAGGCAAGAATACAAGAAATGGTGAACTGTCTGAGCGCTTTCCTGTCACCAATGGGATGAAGCAAGGATGCGTCCTGGCACCAACACTGTTCAGCCTCATGTTTTCTGCTATGTTGACGAATGCCTTCGAGAACAACAACATTGGAATAGACATCAACTACCGCATGGATGGAAAGTTATTCAATCTCAGAAGGCTGAAAGCTAAAACAAAAATTAACAGCGACACCGTCAGAGAGCTCCTGTTGCTGATGATTGCGCTCTATATGCCACTCAGAAGCTGACATGCAACACAATGTTTCAGCTTTTTCACACGCCTGTGCCAACATTGGGTTCAATATCAACTTGGAGAAGACTGTAGTTATGTACCAGCCAGCTCCAGGGAATAATCACACTGTGCCGAATATCAAAGTGAATGGTCATAGACTAAGTGGTGTGGACAAATTCACCTATCCTGGCAACACTGTGTCACAAGCTGCCGCAATTGATGAAGAAGTGAATGAAGAATCTCCATGGCCAGCGCGGCCTTTGGCAGACTGTACAAGAATGTACGGGACAGAAATGGATAAGCCTGCAACTAAAGCTGAAAGTCTACAAAGCAGTTGTATTATCCACACTGCTATATGCTTGTGAAACCTGGGCTGTTTATCAGCAACACGCTAGGAAATTAAACCACTTCCACACAGTCTGCCTTAGGAAGCTACTGAAGATTAAATGGCAAGACAAGATCCCAGACATTGAAGTCCTAGAAAGAGCGTCCATGCCCAGTATCCACACTATATTAATGAAGAATCAGATTCGCTGGGTTGGTCGCTTAACTCACTTGCCAGATCATAGGCTCCCTAAACGAATTTTTGGTTTTTACAGCGAATTGCGTTGGGTAAACGCTCCCAAGGCGGCCAGAGGAAACGCTTTAAAGACAATTTGAAAATCTCACTGAATGCTTTTGGAATTCATCACGACACCTGAGAGACTGCAGCCAGAGACCGAAATTCGTGGTGTGCATCATTACGCAAGGGTGCAGTCATGTGTGAGGCAACCAGTACTGCCGGAGCTGTGAAGAAAAGGCAGGACAGAAAAACCACTGCAGGAAATCCTCTTCCAGATATGTCAAGCATTCTTTGTCCACATTGTTAAAAAACATTTCGAGCCAAAATAAGCCTTTCAGCCATCTTAGAACTCACGGCTCCACACTGTCAACACCACTGGATGAAATGAATGGTCATCATCATTCTTGATGGACAAACAACAACAACAACAACAACAACAACAACAACAACAACAACAACAACAACAACACAAAATCTTTAAGAGGCGTGTGCACAGGATATATGCACATATCTGTTTTCCCTATACAGTGAAACTTATATATATATATATATGTTCACTGTATATGGAAAACAGATATGTGGCATTACTCATCCCTGTGGCACACGCCTCTTTAAAGATTTTGTTGTTGTTGTTGTTGTTGTTGTTGTTGTTGTTGTTGTTGTTGTTGTTGTTGTTGTTTGTCCATCAAGAATGATGATGACCATTCATTTCATCCAGTGGTGTTGACAGTGTGGAGCCGTGAGTTCTAAGATGGCTGATAAGGCTTATTTTGGCTCGAAATGTTTTTTAACAATGTGGACAAAGAATGCTTGACATATCTGGAAGAGGATTTCCTGCAGTGGTTTTTCTGTCCTGCCTTTTCTTCACAGCTCCGGCAGTACTGGTTGCCTCACACATGACTGCACCCTTGCGTAATGATGCACACCACGAATTTCGGTCTCTGGCTGCAGTCTCTCAGGTGTCGTGATGAATTCCAAAAGCATTCAGTGAGATTTTCAAATTGTCTTTAAAGCGTTTCCTCTGGCCGCCTTGGGAGCGTTTACCCAACGCAATTCGCTGTAAAAACAAAAATTCGTTTAGGGAGCCTATGATCTGGCAAGTGAGTTAAGCGACCAACCCAGCGAATCTGATTCTTCATTAATATAGTGTGGATACTGGGCATGGACGCTCTTTCTAGGACTTCAATGTCTGGGATCTTGTCTTGCCATTTAATCTTCAGTAGCTTCCTAAGGCAGACTGTGTGGAAGTGGTTTAATTTCCTAGCGGGTCGCTGATAAACAGCCCAGGTTTCACAAGCATATAGCAGTGTGGATAATACAACTGCTTTGAAGACTTTCAGCTTTAGTTGCAGGCTTATCCATTTCTGTCCCGTACATTCTTGTACAGTCTGCCAAAGGCCGCGCTGGCCTTGGAGATTCTTCATTCACTTCTTCATCAATTGCGGCAGCTTGTGACACAGTGTTGCCAGGATAGGTGAATTTGTCCACACCACTTAGTCTATGACCATTCACTTTGATATTCGGCACAGTGTGATTATTCCCTGGAGCTGGCTGGTACATAACTACAGTCTTCTCCAAGTTGATATTGAACCCAATGTTGGCACAGGCGTGTGAAAAAGCTGAAACATTGTGTTGCATGTCAGCTTCTGAGTGGGCATATAGAGCGCAATCATCAGCAAACAGGAGCTCTCTGACGGTGTCGCTGTTAATTTTTGTTTTAGCTTTCAGCCTTCTGAGATTGAATAACTTTCCATCCATGCGGTAGTTGATGTCTATTCCAATGTTGTTGTTCTCGAAGGCATTCGTCAACATAGCAGAAAACATGAGGCTGAACAGTGTTGGTGCCAGGACGCATCCTTGCTTCATCCCATTGGTGACAGGAAAGCGCTCAGACAGTTCACCATTTCTTGTATTCTTGCCTGCATGCCGTCATGACATAGCCTCACTATTTGGACAAACTTTCGTGGACCTCCATGTCCAACAGTGTGTATATCAATCAAGTGTACATGTTGTCGTCTTACTATCTAGGTGACTGGTTGGGTTCACACAGGTATTAATAACACAAGCAATCAAACTACTTTGCTGTAATATAGCCTATTTATTGTGGCTATACAGTTAACATCATATCACATTGTTCATTGACATTAAACCATTATACATTTATAATCATGTCACATCCTAGCACACTATCTAGTCTATAATATGAAGATCTACAGAGTCCCTCTCAGGCAGACCCTTGTTGCCTGTCGCGAGTCCAATCGCCCTCTGTTGTCTACCGCGTGTCGCTATTCGACGGGCGGTAACTCTGCCCGAGTTCCTCGTGGACCCCGCTTTAGGCGGGTCATCTCAATGTCCACGGAACCCTGGACTCGGTGACTCTTGTTCTAGAAAGCTCTGGACGTTTCTTGTCCAGAGCGACTCAATTATCTTTCTTGGGCTGGAGTTGCAGCCCTCTAATTAATTTCTGGTGATTAGCTTTAGGTGAGAAGTTGACAGGATTTCCCTCCCCCCTTCCTGAAATGTTTTGTTATAGGTAATTAGATTTGTTCTAATTCTGTCATCGACTCACCTAAAGTTGGGGGTTTATAGTTTGGGTGGACAGTAACCTGGCAACCCACATAATGGCATTATCAACGGGCTGATTATTATATTCAATCAGTGATTCAGTCTCATCATCAAGAAGACGTTGCTACTAATGCCGCATTAGTTTGCTTCAGTAACTTACGACCTTCACAGTAGCGTGAATAATGTCCCCAGCTTCTGCAAAAGTAACATTTTACAGCTTTTTGGTAAGCGTTTACGTTTTGCTTTCTGTTTATCCACCATCATTTTTAGGTGGTGGGGATAGTTCGGAGACTTGTCGCCACATCTCGTAACTGTCGTGCGTCAGACTGCAATACTGGCATTTTGCTACTTTCCCACTGTTGGAGCGCGGTTTAAATTTGCCTTGTGTTTGTTTGGGGTACTTAGTATTTATTACTGCAGCTGCTGTGTCATTGTGGGTAATGTTGAGTTGAAATATATCCCTATTTGCTGTGTAGAATGCATTGCCTTTGGATTCAATTTCTTGGATGGTTTTGCAATCCATCTGTTTTAAAAATTTTGCGAAAGGTGTGGGATGTGCTCACTATTTTATCTATGATGATTATTTCTAAGTTTATCGTGGTTATTGTTGGTTTTCGCTGAATTTATCCACTTAGTGCATATATCTTGTACTGAACTAACGTAGTCTATGAAGGTTTGGTTAGGTTTGGGTGCTAATTTTGCAAACTGTTGTGGTACCCTGCTGTGTCTAAAGAGAAATGTTGGAGTATGCGTTGTTTAAGATAATCGTAGTCCCGTGCGCATCTCCTGTGGTACTGTTTCTATTACTTTCAGTGGCTCTAGAGCCAGATTTCTCATGAGAATATATGCCCGTCTGTCTTACTAATTTGTGGTAGGCCAGAGACATTCGAAATTTTCTAATAGGCGGAGATGGAGTCACCTGAACAGAAAGCTTTTATTGAGGCCTTTATATTTACTATATTTCTGTTCCTCTTCTTTATTTCTTAATTTGTTATTGATATCTCTGTGTTGGACTCTATTTCCATCTGTTCATTTCAACTGTGTATCAGCGTTTAACTGGGCTAGCTTGGCTGCCTGCGTCGACCTCCATTTGCAATTTCTTCTCCGCTGCTTCTCTTTCTTCTCGTAGTTTTCTTTCCTCTCTTTCTTCTCGTAGTTTTCTTTCCTCTCTTTCTATCGCTCTTTCTTCACGGGCAATATTTTCTGCGTGTGTGTTTTCTGTGCCCATTCTGATAGTTTGGTCTTCTTTATAGCCTAATTTTATTCCTGCTCAATGCATTGATCTAAGGTTGACATTTTGGATTTTATTTATTTATGATGTTTGTAAAGTTAAATCCCTTAGATAAATTTGGTATGGGCTCAAAAAAAATGGTTAATTCCCTGAATATTAATGTGTTTACGCACAATGTAGGTTTATATTGGTGGCACAATTATGAATATACACATCAATCAATATTCAACAAAATGATACATGATGGAAGATGGTAAGTAATAGCTTAGAATCTGCAATGAATATGAAACGAAACTTAGCTCTGATCCTTCGGAATGATTTTGCTCTGCACTTTCGTTACTGCTGGAACCGTTGCATGCGTAGTACGCGGCTTCTCTATCATACACTTTTGGATGGAACACTCACACGTTTCTGCACTCACACGGTACGCTCTGCGGCACAATCTGCTCGTAGAGTACGAAACATTAGTCACGGTCAAAAAAAACAAAACAAAATGTCATAGTTATATCAAACAGTAACTATTGGAATACAAAAGCGGTATAATGTGGTATGTACTCTGCTTTTGGCTGCTGAGGGACTCTGCTATTTTGATAATATTTCTTTGATTACTAGATAGCTACTAAATATGTTGAACATTTTAAGGTAACAAATTTACCCTGACATTTTCAAGAAAAATCATTATGATATGACTAAATGATTTTACATGGCATTTTTCGGTGTTTAAATAATCATATAATGCTCAAACCGGTACTAGCCCCCAAAAACCTGTTTGTCGTCTTACTATCTAGGTGACTGGTTGGGTTCACACAGGTATTAATAACACAAGCAATCAAACTACTTTGCTGTAATATAGCCTATTTATTGTGGCTATACAGTTAACATCATATCACATTGTTCATTGACATTAAACCATTATACATTTATAATCATGTCACATCCTAGCACACTATCTAGTCTATAATATGAAGATCTACAGAGTCCCTCTCAGGCAGACCCTTGTTGCCTGTCGCGAGTCCAATCGCCCCTCTGTTGGTCTACCGCGTGTCGCTATTCGACGGGCGGTAACTCTGCCCGAGTTCCTCGTGGACCCCGCTTTAGGCGGGTCATCTCAATGTCCACGGAACCTGGACTCGGTGACTCTTGTTCTAGAAAGCTCTGGACGTTTCTTGTCCAGAGCGACTCAATTATCTTTCTTGGGCTGGAGTTGCAGCCCTCTAATTATTTTCTGGTGATTAGCTTTAGGTGAGAAGTTGACAGTACAAATGAATTACAATATGAGTGGATACGCAGAAAAATTATTAATTACATCGATTATGAATGCGCCTTTGATGTCCTGTGCGTCGATTACGTAACTAACTCCATTAAGTAATGCTAAATGGAACAAGTTGTAGGCGAGGTGAATTATCACCCTGTATAAGTCTGTAGCAACCTGCCATGTGTGACTGTTTCATGTCTTTTGTAGAACCTCGGTTTCCACACAGGTAACATTCTCCCCCATGTGCCACAGCCCGGCTCCAGTATCTATTTCAAGCTAACTTTATTGTTATCCTCTAATTCAATTTGTATCCTCTAAATCACAACCGGCGCTGTGGCAAAGGACTTACGAATGCAATTCGTAATCCCGCATACCGCGTTCGAAAAACAGGAAGCAGACCGCCTTGCACTGGTTTTAATACAATGGTTTGATTGATGATTGATTTAGGAACCGGCATCACAGCATTCGGGACATTCCTATAAGCGCTCCGTCCCCATCCTCAGCAGCAGCGAAGAGTTCCAACACTAATAGTTCCTGTAGCAATCTGATTATATGTCCGTCTGATTATATGTCATATAATACAATGGTATGAGTGCCGGTCGTTCAGAAAGCAATGGCAAATTACAGAATGTAAACTTGCCAAGAAATAACAAACTGTTTGGAAGCATACACCCTTGCGATGGTTTTCGTTCAGTGGTATGTGTGCATGTAGTTTAGAAAGCAATGGCCAACTACTGCATGTAATCTTGCCAAGAAATCACAAACAGCCAAAAAAGCCGGGGTTGACTGTAAATGATATGCACCTAATCAATTTGCAGATAATACATACTGCATTAGGGATATCAAGTGCTAACTTGTATACATACGTTTTTATTGCATATACTATTTACAGGACATCGCTGTCAACACCAACATTTTACTGCTGTTGTTTGTGTCTTGGCAAGTTTACGTTCAATAGTTTGCGCATTGCTTTCTGAACGACAGGCTCTCATACAAACACGTTAAAACGCAGCGCCACGCAGTCTGCTGCCAAATGGGTCGCAGCTGTGTTTCGAATACAGGTAAACGGGCTCATGAAATGCACCCGCAAGCCCTTAATCACGGAGACGGCTTTATACATACTAGATATTGGATAATGTGAGGTGAATAAAATTTGGCAAAGGTGTGAAATGTAAACAATATTGTCATCATCTTGCTCTTATCTAGGTAACTGAACTTGGGTTCATACAGGCAACAATAAATCTGCTCACTATGAGAATCAAATATTTATTGTATATACATTTACAGTATGCGTTGACGCATATTACATATCACAGATAGGTAATATCAAACACAGAGTTGTCATACAACAATCTAGCACACTATCTAGCCTATGTATATATATCTATGAATATCTATTGAGTCCCTCTCAGGCAGGCCTGTTGCCTCTCTCAAGTCCGTCTGTCCTCTGCCGGTCTCCTCGTGTCCCAATCCGACACGGGCGGTAACTCTGTCCGAGTTCCTCGTGGACCCCGCTTTAGGCGGGCCACATCAGTGTCCACGGACCCATGGACTCGATGACCGGTGGTTCGAGAAGGCTCTAGATTACTCGGGCTCTGAGCGACTCGCTTCTCTCTCTTGGGCTGGGAGTTGCAGCCCTCTAATATATCTAATCGGTGAGGCGGTGACAGATCCCCCCTCCCCCCTGATATGATTTGTTGTTGGGTAATTAGATCTGTTCTAATTCTGTCACCGAATCACATAAAGTTGGTGTATGTAGTTTGGTGGATAGTAACCTGGTAATCTACCTACTAGCACTAAAACTCATGTATTCTACCATACAACACTTCTCTGATTTGGTAAAGAGATCACTCTGTCTCCTGTGTCCTTAATAATGCTTATCAGACCGAAGTTACGTGACGTTTAAGTAGTTGTATTTACAACCCGCCCTTCTCAATAGTACCCACTGGTACCCAGACAATTAACCTCTGTATTAAAGAGAGTTAACAAGACCGAAGTCCTGGCTAAATTAAGTACACCTTAAAATCTTGATCTGTGTGTGCATTTCAATACATTTTACTCTCGTATGTTATATAATGCTAAATATGTAGTTCCCTTGTTATTTTATCCCCCTCATACTACAAGTGTCCCTGTTGGCTTGTTAGTGTGCTTGACTAATAAGTTGATGTTTCTAATAAAGTGACTGTATTTTAAATTGATAGTGTTGAGTTTTAAGGTTTGTGTAATGTGTGTGCTGAATGTGTGGCGTATTTCCAAGCGTCACGAGTTGGGATAACCTCAATCATGAATCACTGCACTGTGTGCAATACATGATCAGGCATTCCAAGTAGTGGTGCTTAGATGTATCCTAACTGCTAAACTAAGTATATTAACTCACTATTAAACTAAGTACTACACATGTATTCACAAATTAGACAAGTCATGCAATTTTACATGAAAGAAGCAGACACATTACAATAAATACGGTTTGCGTACAATTTGTCCACCAAGTGTATCGTTCTCTCATTTAATCCTTTCACGCAGTCAATCACTCACCTTTCATTCAAAATAGTATTTGGTTAAAATATATAATTAAAGTTGAGGTAAGTGTTATTGCCCTTAGAAAAAATGGGCTAGGCGATATTTGCCCTTTACGAAAATACGTACTTTTTGTACGATGAATGAAAAATAGGTCACAATTTAAATAGAGACAATTGTATAGGACGGTTCTTTAGCCTATGAATGGCCCCGTCTGTAATATTAATGTAGAATATGTACAAATTACAGGTTAACACAATTTATATACATCATTAATGGAAATATAATACATATTTAATCCTAAACTAATTAATTAATTAAATAAATAACTCCAACGATGATGTGCGCGTTGTCGTCCTGTTGTTAGCGTGTTATGCCATGAATGTTAAAGTTAGTATGGCTGTCTCTTGAGTGTTGTAGTCGTTGTCGTCTTGTTTCGGCTGTTTGCAAAGTTTCGTAGCAACAGCAAATATGGATTGTTCTAAATGTCCCGTATGAAATATTACAGTGTTCAGTGTACACTTGATATTATTGGTTGAAGCAAACACAGTTACTGTTTCTTGCTGGAATCGTTTTAGCGTTTAGGCACTTGATGGTATAGTTCTCAAAGTAACGTATCATGTTCTTGGTTGTCGTAATTAACCTAATCACTGAGAGTACTCTAGCAGGTGTAGAGTTACACTGTTATATGAAACCGACTAAAAGTATCACAGTTTATAGTATGGCTAATGGTGGATGTGATAAAGAGTCATTCTACTGGCGCATTTACTTGCCGTGATAAGAGGTCTGCCATAATGTTATCGGTGCCCTTGATATGGCGTATTTCAAAGTCGAAATCCTGAAGTAGAAGACACCATCTTTGTAACCGGTGGTTTTTGGGCGACCCATGGTTAAGGACTAATAATGGCGAACTGTCTGTGAGGACCACAAAGTGGTTACCCAAGAGGAACTTAGATAATCTCAATATACAGAACACTAGGCTTAAAGCCTCCAATTCAACTGTGGCATAACGAGTCTCAGCCTTCTTTAGTTTGCGGCTCACGTAGAGAATCGGGTGTCTTATGCCATCCACTTCCTGCATCAAGCATCCTCCTATTGCGATAGCGCTAGCATCTGTGGTCAAAATAAAGGGTAAATTTATGTTGGGTAATCGTAAGACTGGTGGATTGGAAAAAATATGTTTCAATCTACACATTGCATCATCTAAGCTGGTACTTTTACAAATTTTTGATGGATGATCTTTAGTTAACATATCAGAAAAAACTGAGGTGAGTTCTGTCCAATGTGGAATGAATTTAGAATAGTAGTTAATAAGACCTAGTACACTTCTAATCTGTTTCTTTGTGGTAGTAACTTCTAGATTAAGGATCTTGGAAACAATTTTATCATCAGTCAACAATTTACCTTCAGAAATTCTATGACCAAGGAAGTCTATTTGTGTATAACCTATTTCAACCTTGGAAGGTTTGATAGTAAGTCCAAAAAGAGAGATTTGGTTGAAGACTTGTTTGAGAGTAAGTAAGTGAGAAGTGATATCAGAAGAATGGACGCATATATCATCAATATAGGCTACTACATCTTTAATTCCGTGTAATAACAATTTTGTTAGTCTAACAAATGTGGCCGGTGCGTTCTTCAGGCCAAAAGGAAGATATAGCCATTCGTACAAACCGAGAGGTGTTGCGAATGCTGTTATATGTCTACAAGAAGGGTGTAGTGGAACTTGCCAATATCCTTTCGCTAAATCGGTCTTAGAAAATAAGGATGATTGAGCCATATTTAAAATAAGATCTTCACAACTATTCATAGGCTCTGCATCCGTTGTTGTTCTTGTATTTAATACTCTATAGTCGATGCACAAGCGGATTGTCTGGTCTTTCTTTTTCACCAGGACAATCGGTGAAGAATATTGAGACATCGATTTTTGAATAATGCCATTCTTCTCTAACTCTAAAATTTCTTTATCTAAATTAGATCTGTAATGGAGAGGAATAGAATATGGTCTACATTTGACCGGTCTCAGATCTGTCAGCACAATTGAATGTGTTATTTTATCAGTGCGTCCAGGTGTGTTAGAAAAGATAGCTTTATACTCGTTAAGGATAGTCAAAATGTCTTGTCGCTGTTGTTGTGTCAAAGTGTCAGAGATATGTATGTCATTTATACTTCCGTCGTCAGTCATGATTGGTACAGGGATTTCAGTATTGTCTACGTCTGTCTGATTTATCACCGATGCTACTGTTTGTAAATTGTCTTCAATGTCATTGTCGTCGTCGTCGAGATCAATCGTTGTCAATATGTCGTCAAATTTGTCGTCGTTGTCGATATCACAGATTGTCGGTAATGTCCATATGTCTTCGTCGTTTTCGTCGTCGTAAGAGTGTGTCGTTAACGATGCTTCGTTTGTCGAGGTGTCATTTCGTTGGGAAGTTGTCGTTTCGTCTGCGTCATCAGTTCGTTGCGTCAGTTCATTTGTCTCAGTGTCCTGTCTAGCATAGTATGGTTTTAACATATTTACATGGAATAATTTCAACTTTCCATTTACAGAGAATGTAGTAGGGTTATTCCCCTTGACCAGTTTATGACATATATCACAAGATGTACAAAATGTTTTAATGTCTTGGTCGAACTTTGGCCAATAAAAATGGGTCAGGACAATTGCCCTGGTCAATTCGTATCCCATATGACCTCCAAAAGGGGAGTCATGGGCTATTTTTAGAACTTTGTCTCGATGAGCTTGTGGTAAGACTACTTGTTGTATCGTGGTCTGTTGTGTTGTGTAAAACCTAGTTAAGATGTTGTTCTGTAGCCTAAATGTCCACGATGCGTTCTTTGTTAATTTTGGTTTAAGACCTACTAACTTAAAGTATGGTGTAAGTGTAGGGTCATTTTTCTGTTCGTTTCCAAAATTGATGTTAGTTGAGTTTGGCGCTACTATTTCTAAGGATTCCTGCAGTTGGTCAGTGTTGGTTTTGTGGGTTGTCTGTCGTGTGATTGCGTTTGTGTGTTGTGTGGTTTGTTGCACATCTACAGGTTTGGTACTTGGTAGCTCGGTAGCATCCTCAATTCGAGGTTTTAATTCGGTCGTATCGTTCATAGATTCGACCGCCCCTGCATTGTACACCTCGGTGAACTCTTTCTGAATTACCTCAGTGGTTGTCTCCCTTGGTATTTTGGCAGAATGAGACAAGCAAGAATGGTGTTTCTCTTTAGCGTCGCTGTTTGTGTGGTGGATACCGTGTTTTTGCTCCCACTTTTTAATTTCCTGTTCAGAGCATGGATGTATGTTGGGTAAATTACCAAGAATAATATCAGCGACTGGATTGTCAAGGACAGCGCACAACACTTGTCCTGATATGAACGGTGTTCGAATTTCGACCAGAGCAAGGGGGTATCTCTCTATCGTACCTGAGAATGTGCGACAAGTCACATGTTTGTTTGTGTAGTCTATAGTGTCTATTAATGTTTTCCTAACCCCACAGAGCGTTGCGCCGGAATCGCGAATTAATGTGCACTTTTTGTTGTTAACAAACCCTGTAGAAAAAGCTAGCTTGCCTGTAGATGATAAGGCAGCGTTAGCTGTTTCGTTTGAAATTGGGACTATGTGGCCACAATGTAGTGTTGTGTCAAGTTGGAACTTCGTACAGGTGTTGCACTTACTGTCTGTAATAGTGTTAATGACGTGTACAGCATTACCAAGCTCGCTTTCATTGTCCTGTTGATTTTTACATTCATTCAATGACTCAATCTCTTCGTCAGACGACGTTTCTACCATAGCAGCATTGGCTTGTTTCAATAACTTACGTCCATCACAATTACGACTATAGTGGCCAAAACTTTGGCAAAAGTAGCATTTAATCGCTCTATGGTAAGCGTTGCGCTTATTCTTCTGCTTCTCCACCATCATTTTGAGGTGGTTTGGATAGGTAGGCGATTTGTCGCACATAGAGTAAGTGTCGTGATTGAAACCGCAATATTGGCATTTCGCTACTTTACCGACATTGGGGCGCGGTTTAAATCTACTATCTGTTTGTTTAGCGTATCTGGTGTTCACCACTGCAGCTGCTGTATCGTTGTGACTAATGTTGAGCTGAAAAATATCCCTATTTGCTGTGAAAAATGCATTCCCCTTTGCCTCTATTTCCTGAATACTCTTACAGTCCATCTGTTTTAAGAACTTGGCAAAAGGTGTGGGGATGGTGCTAACTATTTTGTCTATAATAATAAGCTCTTTAAGTTTGTCATGGCTATTGTTGGTTTTAGCCGAGTTGATCCATTTTGTGCACACGTCCTGGACTGTACTGACATAATCTATAAAGGTTTGGTTTGGCTGTGGTGCTAATTTAGCAAATTGTTGTTGGTAACCTGCAGTATCTAAAGAAAAATGTTGGAGAATGCGTTGTTTTAGGTAGTCATAGTCTTTTCGCATTTCCTTTGGTATTGTCTCTATTACTTTTAGTGGTTCAAGAGCTAACTTCCTCATTAGAATAAATGCCCAATCTGATTTAATGATGTTATGGTAGGACATGAGACACTCAAAATTTTCCAAATAGGCGCTGATGGAATCTCCTGAGCAGTACGCCTTCACGAGGCCTTTATACTTATTATATTTTTGTTCTTCCTCTTTGCTTCTTAGCTTATTTATCGAGATTTCTGCGTTGGATTCAATCTCCATTTGTTTCAGTTTCACTTGCGTATCCGCATTCAATTGGGCTTGCTTGGCTGCCGCTTCCAGCTCCATTTGTTTTTCTTGAGCCTGCAATTGCATTTTTTTCTCTTCCATTTGCATTTGCATTTTCTTTTCTTCGGCCTCCATTTGCACTTTCTTTTCTTCGGCCTCCCTTTGCAATTTCTTTTCTTCGGCTTCCATTTGCAATTTCTTTTCTTCGGCCTCCCTTTGCAATTTCTTTTCTTCGGCTTCCATTTGCATCTGCAATTTCTTTTCCTCTCGTTCTATCGCTCTTTCTTCACGGGCAATGTTTTCTGCGTGCGTTTTCTGTGCCCATTCTGACAATTTCTCTTCTTTGTAACCTAGTTTTATTCCTTGCTCAATGCATTTCTCTAAGGTAGACATTTTGTGTTTTACTTGTTTGTAATGTTTATAAAATTAAATCCCTTAGAAAAAAATGTTATGTTGTCGAAAATTTGGTTAACTCCCTTACTTATTAATGTGTAAATCAAAATGCAAGGTTATGTTGGTGACAAGGTCATGAATATGCAACGAAATCAATATGAAACACAATAATACATTGATGAAAGATGAGAAGTACAGCTTAGAGTTACAATGGGTATGACATGAAACTTAGCTCTCAATTCCAGAACTGGATGTTGTCTTGTACTCTCGCCACTGTTGGAAAAGTTACATGGGTTCCACGCGGCACTATTTGCGGAACAATCTGCTCGTAGAGTGTGAAAACATTAGTAACGGTCAAAAAATGTCACAGTCATGTCAAAAATAGTTTACAATAATCACAATAATGAGGCACAATTCGAAGGCACTGCTGTGACGCTGCTGAGGGACTCAGATTAATTCTATTTTATCGCTAGATAGCTACTAATTTTTTGTAAACTTGTAAGTTAACAATTTTTTTGATTTAAACAAATCAATGTGATATGATTAATTAAGTAATTTTACATGGCAATTAATACAATTTTCACAAAACATTTTATGCCAAAACCGGAAAACTAGCCCCCAAAAAGCCTGTCATCATCTTGCTCTTATCTAGGTAACTGAACTTGGGTTCATACAGGCAACAATAAATCTGCTCACTATGAGAATCAAATATTTATTGTATATACATTTACAGTATGCGTTGACGCATATTACATATCACAGATAGTTAATATCAAACACAGAGTTGTCATACAACAATCTAGCACACTATCTAGCCTATGTATATATATCTATGAATATCTATTGAGTCCCTCTCAGGCAGGCCCTGTTGCCTTTCTCAAGTCCGTCTGTCCTCTGCCGGTCTCCTCGTGTCCCCATCTGACACGGGCGGTAACTCTGTCCGAGTTCCTCGTGGACCCCGCTTTAGGCGGGCCACATCAGTGTCCACGGACCCATGGACTCGATGACCGGTGGTTCGAGAAGGCTCTAGATTACTCGGGCTCTGAGCGACTCGCTTCTCTCTCTTGGGCTGGAGTTGCAGCCCTCTAATATATCTAACGGTGAGGCGGTGACATCAACACTAAACGAGGTGCTCGCTACAAAGTCAGTCCCCAGTCTGACTAGCTTGCTCGCGTGGCTACACACCACGCGGAAGGACCTTGATGTGTCCTTCGGCTTTCTGCGTGCCGTTATGCTTGGCACGCTTACATTAGCTGTCTTCTGTTGAGTGGCAATCGTGGCTATCATGTAGGCGTGATTCTGTCGTGACCAGAGTGCTATCTGATCAACGTCTCCGTGTCTCATGAGAGAACTAGTTAATAGTTCCCCATTCTATCACCTACCCTGCCCTTATATCGGGGCACTGTATCACCTATATCTATTTGAGGTTGACCACTCTTCCCGTTGGTGTTCTATCTTGAGAAGACCTCCGGCCTTTATGTACCAGTCTTTGACACACACCCTCCCCTCCTGTGTTGCGTCATCAACTTTGACCAATTGGTTGTGACGCAAGGGTTTTGTAAAAAATTAGTGTCTCTAATTTTTGTCAAAGACTGTAGATAACCTGGCTTTGGGTAACTGCATAGACTTCTACTGACTAATGGTACAATGCAGTATCACTTTACTTGGCTACTGGCAATCGCCACAAACTTGTCTGGTTGGCGTGAGCCCTATTCTCAATCGCAATATTATATTAATTAGAGGTATGTCTGAACCGGACCGTTGTCTTATAAGACCTGCCCTCCAATAGTAAATTAACTTACTACCCATACAAAGTTGACTTTCTTAGGGTCAACACATGAATTGCTTCATGTCCCCCATACAATATTAAACAACCATTACCCAAGCTGTGTGCGACAGGCTTTACCTATCTCGCTTCCGCGTGTAAAATTATATTTCACTGTTAAGTTAGTGTTTCGTTGTCTATTATGTCCCCTGACCCGGAGTTATCTCCCTTTGATTTACAAAATATGTATGCAATTTATATGTTTGTTTTTCTGGTTGTTTGCGTGTTTGGATGTAATTAATAATATAAGCTAACTTCTAACATGTGTATCTAACTATCATGTGTATGTAAGTTAGTTTTCAAGTGCCATAATTCGGTTGAATGTGGTCATAAACAAGTGTATAACACTAATTCGTGACTACGTTTCCGTCTTATGGGACTTAAAATACTTTCTCTAAGATCTACACTAAACTACACACAACACATTCATCACAGCACATTTTCAACAAAGAAAGTAAACATTTGATGCAGACAAAAAATAAAAAGTCGCGTTGAGCGGCAGAAATATCCGCTGATCGATCTCACTCTCTCCTGTATAATTTACATTCGCTCTCACTTTCACACTTCTGTCATACATCTTTCACTTTCACTCTTCTGTCACACATCTTTCACCCTCCCAATTATTTAAAAACCTTGGAGTGACACTGTACAAGTTTGGCTCAGTTTGAGAAAGTTGAGCTCAATGACTGTGCGTGACTCGCTGCATGAGTCATATATATACAACATATTTACATATAAGAGAAAGGGTTGATGGTTTGTACCCTGGTATTATGACCAACTATATTTTACTGTAATAATACTCTAAATACTGACATACTAATACTACTTCTATAAATGTGTATTTAATGTGTTACCTATTTTAATCTATTTTACCACATTACTCCTAAGATATGCTTACATTACTCTTAATATTTATCTAATTTAAGGGATGTAATCTAATTATTTAAAATGGCATTTGATGTGAGATGAGTTATGTACCTTTCTGAAATGGGTAATCTGAAATGTAATAAAATTATAACTAATGTTTTTAGATGCAAAAAAAATATATGACTGATATTCTTATCTAAATGGTGTAAATGATGTATGTTTAATTGTACATTATTTTTATCCTATTACGGTGTAAACTACCTGATCACGTTCGTTAAATGGAATGGTTCATTAAGATGTAATGAAATCAACTGAAATGAAACAAAGTGGAATGTAATAAACTAAATGGTACTATTCCTATCTAAACTACTATCTATTCTACTTTTAAGTAGAAGTAAGTGGGTAAAATAATGATTTATGTAAACTACTAAAACAAAATGAAAACTATTTTATTTGCTAACTCTAAATGTAACTTAAAGTTACCTAATCTACCTATAATTTATCAATATATTAAAACGTTATAATACATATCACAATAAGTATTTATATACATGGTATTTAAATACCCCAGGTTAGTTGTTGCCCCAATGTTCAGAAATTGCTTTCATTGGCATATTATCTAATTACACTTGTCCTGGGTATTTTAAATACATTACACAGTCATACTTGTGTCCTATGGGTATTGCACCTGTAGAGTTCGCTTGTGTCGTAGATCAGTATTTTCGTGTCTATATTTACGCACTGTTCTGACACTGTTTTTCTCTGCTTAACACAAATGATTCACCGGAACACATATGGAGCTTAGTAAATAACGAGCTGTTCCAGTTCACACGGTGATATATTTGTTTTTCGGAGCACAGTTCTTCTTTTGCTGTCTACGGACACATGGTAGTTCACTGTTCTTAGTACATAGTTCAGCACGTAATATCTATGTATTAGTATAAACATTTCAAATAGAATATTCTAATGTACTACTACTCTATTACTCTACACTCTTATGTGGAATCTCTGGTATTTCTACCTCAGATGGTCGACTAAAGGTATCAGCCAGAATGTTGTCCTTGCCCTTAATATGCTCTATACTAAACGTATAGTTTTGGAGTATAAGCGACCACCTGTATATACGGTCATTCCGATGCACACCACTTTGTATGACCGTGATTGGGGAGTTGTCAGTCTGGACAATGAAGTGAACACCCGCTAGAAATCGATGGAGCTTCCTCACCGCATAGATGACGCTTAGGGCCTCCAACTCTGATATGGAATATCTGGACTCAGCAGGTGTGATCTTACGGCTCACGTAGCAAATCGGGTGGAAGATGCCCTCATAAAATTGGCCTAGTACTGCAGCGATGGAGATTCTGCTGGCATCTGTCCTAAGATAATAAACGAGCCTAGGATTAGGCAAGCGGAGGATTGGTACATTACTAAACAGGATTTTCAATTTTGACAATGCAGAAATTAATAATGCATCTTTGACATCTAATTTTACAGATGCTTTTAAAACATTGGAAAATACACTTGTAATTTCCGCTAAATTTGGTATGAATTTGATATAGTAATTTACTAACCCCAAAAGGCTTCTGACCTGCTTCTTTGTGGTAGGCATGGTCAGGTTCATAATCTTTGTAATTATTCTATTGTCAGTCTTAAGTTGACCTTGTGAAATGACATGACCCAAAAAGTCAATTTCTTTTAGGCCCAATTCAACTTTGCTCGGTTTGACAGTGAGACCGAAGAGTCGCAACCTATCAAAGACATGTCTTAGTTTCAGTAAGTGTGTTGTCCAGTCATCAGTATGGATACATATATCATCTATATAAGTCACTGTATTCGTCACTCCATGCAGTAGATCTCTAGTTATGCGTACGAAAGTGGCAGGAGCATTTCGAAGTCCGAAAGGAAGAAAACGCCACTCGTACAGTCCTAAAGGTGTTGAAAAAGCAGTAAGATGAATGGATTGAGTCTGCATCGCGACCTGCCAATATCCCTTAGTAAGATCTAATTTAGAAAAGATTTTGGAGGTGGACATGTCAAGGATAAGATCTTCGCAGGAAGGAATTGGTTCTGCGTCGATCTTAGTGACGTTGTTGAGCTTTCGATAGTCCACACACAGACGAATTGTGGAGTCTTTTTTCTTAACTAGGACGATTGGAAAGGAGTACTCAGATGTAGATTTCTGGAATGATCCCACTAGCTTCTAAATTAAGAATTTCCTTATTTAGACTTTCTCTATAGCTGAGTGGGATAGAGTACGGCCTGCATTTAATAGGCTTAGAGTCCGAAAGAAGGATGGAGTGCTCGATTCTGTCCGTCCTACCTGGAATGTCAGAAAATACGTCTTTATACTCTGTCACTAATTGTACTAATTGTCGTCGTTGACTGTCTGTTAGTCCCTGTTCTATCTGTATGCTATCCATTGTCGCAGTCTTGTCTACAATGTGAACAGGTAGTTACATTCCGTCAGTCGTCTACCTGATTCAGTACGGTGGTGGTGCTAAGTGCGTATTCTGTAAGCTCACTAGGTGTATGGATATTGTCGGATTTGCCAGTCTCGCTAACTAGTGTAGTTGCGTTGTGTACGTCTGTCGTCTGATCACTAGGTATGGGTGCACTGTGTTCGTCTGTCTCTACATTCTGTCTACTAGTCGTGAAAAGTAAGGTTTCAGCATGTTGACATGGAATATCTTTAAGTGTCCGTTTATTGATATTTCATAGTCAACATCTGAAATTCTACGTACCACCTTGAATGGCCCTTGCCATGAGGTCAATAATAAATTTCGTTTGTCTGGAAGTAACAAAAGTATGTCTTGATCTGGTTCAAGATCAATTGTTCTTGCACTTTTGTTGGCGTATTGGCGGTAGATTTGACCCTTCCTCTCCAAAGCTGCCTTAGCTATAATACACGATTTCATGATTTTGTCTCGTGTTTCTGTCACCATTTCATAAGGTGTGTTTGGGGTGGGAATTTGAATGGAATTAGTTATTACCTGATGGTAAATGGTTAGGGGTCCCCGTGGGTTAGCCCCGTACACTAATTCAAACGGTGAGAAACCCGTGCTTGAATGGGGAATCTCCCGATAGACGAACAGCACTGTTGGTAACAGTGTATCCCAATCAGCTGGGTTTTCTGCTGTCACCTTAGCCAGCATATGCTTAAGATCTCCGTTAATTTTTTCTACTATTCCATTGCTGGCTGGATGGTATGCTGTTGTAAAGTGTTGTTTAATCCCTAACATTTTTGTAAGGGCTTGCGTTGCAGCCGATATGAATTGAGTTCCACGATCGGATATTATGGTCCGTGGAAATCCGAACCGTGAGAACAGGTGTAGAAATACATTGGCAACGTCTTTGGAGGTGATGTATTTCAAAGCTACTGCCTCAACCCACCTTGAACATAGGTCGACCATCGTTAATATGAAGCGATTTCCTTTGCTGGACACCTGATTCAGGGGTCCAACAATATCTACCGCCACAATCTCAAATGGCCTAGAAGCCAGTGTAGAAGGTTGTACTTCAGCTGTAGGATGTTTACCCTTACGTACTAATTGTTGACAGATATTACAAGAACGACAAAATAATTTTATATCATTGCAAAAACCTGGCCAATAAAAATGAGCCTGAATTCTGGCCCTGGTTTTGTCGTATGCAAGGTAACCAGCAAACGGTGACTCATGCGCAATCTTTAGCACAGTAAGGCGGTGTTGTACATGTAACACCGTTTGCTGAATCTCATGGTTACCAGTTGTATAATATCTAGTAAGAATGCCATTATTAAGCCTAAAGAACCATGATGAATTTTTGGTCACTTTGGCTCTTTCTTTCAATAATTTTAAATATGGAGACACACTAGGATCAGCTTTCTGCTGTTCTATGAATTTCTGTCTGTTGGTATCATCTGTGCCAGTTGGAGAAAGCAACAGTAGTCTCTCATCTTGTAGTGTGTCTTGATGTTTTACAGTGTCTGCTCTTGTTGTTGCATTAGACACACTAAGATGAATGGATTGAGTCTGCATAGGGACCTGCCAATATCCCTTAGTAAGATCTAATTTAGAAAAGATTTTGGAGGTGGACATGTCAAGGATAAGATCTTCGCAGGAAGGAATTGGTTCTGCGTCGATCTTAGTGACGTTGTTGAGTTTTCGATTGTCCACACACAGACGAATTGTGGAGTCTTTTTTCTTAACTAGAACGATTGGAAACGAGTACTCAGATGTAGATTTCTGGATGATCCCACTAGCTTCTAAATTAAGAATTTCCTTATTTAGACTTTCTCTATAGCTGAGTGGGATAGAGTACGGTCTGCATTTAATAGGCTTAGAGTCCGAAAGAAGAATGGAGTGCTCGATTCTGTCCGTCCTACCTGGAATGTCAGAAAATATGTCTTTGTACTCTGTCACTAATTGTACTAATTGTCGTCGTTGACTGTCTGTTAGTTCCTGTTCTAACCGTATGCTATCCAATGTCGCAGTCTTGTCTACAATAGGAACAGGTAATTCCAGACCGTCGTCGTCTACCTGATTCAGTACGGTGGTGGTGCTAAGTGCGTATTCTGTAAGCTCACTAGGTGTATGGATCTCGTCGGATTTGCCAGTCTCGCTAACTAGTGTAGTTGCGTTGTGTACGTCTGTCGTCTGATCACTAGATGTGGGTGCACTGTGTTCGTCTGTCTCTACATCTGTCACTAGTCGTGAAAAGTAAGGTTTCAGCATGTTGACATGGAATATCTTTAAGTGTCCGTTTATTGATATTTCATAGTCAACATCTGAAATTCTACGTACCACCTTGAATGGCCCTTGCCATGAGGTCAATAATAAATTTCGTTTGTCTGGAAGTAACAAAAGTATGTCTTGATCTGGTTCAAGATCAATTGTTCTTGCACTTTTGTTGGCGTATTGGCGGTAGATTTGACCCTTCCTCTCCAAAGCTGCCTTAGCTATAATACACGATTTCATGATTTTGTCTCGTGTTTCTGTCACCATTTCATAAGGTGTTTTTGGGGTGGGAATTTGAATGGAATTAGTTATTACCTGATGGTAAATGGTTAGGGGTCCCCGTGGGTTAACCCCGTACACTAATTCAAACGGTGAGAAACCCGTTCTTGAATGGGGAATCGTCCCAATGACCCCAAGAGCTATGCCGACGGTAGCACAGCTACTGGTAGGGCCACCCATGTCGGACAGGTCAAGGGAGAGGGACCAGACGAAGAGACACACAAACCTGCTGCCTTGTAGGTAGACTGGGGACAGTCAAAGGCTAGGGAAAGCACCCCAAATACATGCTTGTCGAAATCGGATGTACTGAGCCACAGGCTTGACAAAGCAGTGCAACGTGAAACCTGCTGCCTTGTAGGTAGACTGGGGACAGTCAAAGGCTAGGGAAAGCATCCCGAATAAATGCTTGTCGAAATCGGATGTACTGAGCCACAGGCTTGACAAAGCAGTGCAACGTAACTTAATTCATGATGTCACAAATCAAAATTAATCGATATGGTGCTAATCCCGTGAAGTCCCATCAGGCGGTGATAGTGCCGGGCCCCCTGCCTCGAGGGGGTCCACCCATGACTACTGGTGGTCACCTTCCCCTGTGCTGTGGAGTCAAGGCACAGAGGAGTAGGTTAAGAGCTATTGACCAAATACCCCGGACACTCAACATACTACAGTGGAATGCCGAAGGAGTTTACAAGAAGAAAGACTCCCTAACACAGCGTCTTCATAAAGATAGAATAGATGTGGCATGCATTCAAGAGACACACCTCAACGCCAATCACAAATTCTCAGTCAGAGGATATCAGGCCACACGTTTCGACCGCGAAGGACACAAAGGAGGAGTTCTAATACTTACACGAAATACAATACCTTGCAGCGAAGTATCTGTGATCTCTGACAACCAAACGGAAATTATAGGTGTTGATATAATGATAAAGGACGTGAAAATAAGAATCTACAATCTGTATAGCCCAGCAGATAAGGACCTTACACTCTCAAACATGAAAATAACTGACACAAACTGCATTATTGTCGGAGACTTTAATAGCCGTTCAGAAAGATGGGGATACCCAGATACTGACAAAAGAGGAGATGAATTGGAGGACTGGGAAATAGACTCAAATCTCCATCTACTCAACAAAGCGGATGACACACCGAGCTTCTACTCCAGAAGATGGCTTACCACTTCTACTCCAGACTTAGCTTTCTGCACAGGAGACATCCTCCACAAAATCGATCGCCATGTGCTGGACCAATTAGCAGGTAGTGACCACAGACCAATCAAGCTTGAAATGAATATGGAGTATGTTCCACAGGAGCAAAAGCCCTTGCCCCGCTGGAATTACAAACGAGCAGATTGGGACAGATTTGCCATACTAACAGACAAATATTGTGAAAACATAAATACACGATATGGCAACATAAAGCAAATGGTGGAAAGTCTAAACAGAGCGATAATACAGGCAGCCACTGAGTCCATTCCAAGAGGAGCGAGGAAAAATTACAAACCATACTGGACTGAAGAACTACAAAGTTTGGAGGACAAAGTTGAAGATGCCAGGAAGACAGCAGAGAGAGAACAAACAATTGAAGCAAACATCTCTCTCAAAGCCATCTCAGCAAAATATAAAAGAACAGTAAATCAAACAACAAGAGATTGTTGGAGGGAAAAAACAGAAAACCTGAATTTTGACATCGATGGAAACAAACTATGGAAACTAGTGAAAGCCATGAACAATGAAGGACCTAGAAACAAACAAATAACAATTAAACAAGGAAATGCCTTGCTTACAGGCAAAAAGGCTGCAAATGCACTAATGGAACACTATGCAAATGCAAACCACATTGATATTACAACCGAACAGAAGAAAGCAATCAAAGACAAACAGATACATCATAGAAATACAGAGACAGCAGCAGAATATATGATGGCAAATCTAACAATGGAAGAAATGGAAAACGCAATGAATACCCTAAAAAAGAAGAAATCACCAGGAAAGGATGGAATCACAAATGAAATGCTAATAGGACTAGGCACCAAGGCAAAGAAGAAACTACTAGCAGTCCTAAATAACAGCTGGAAGAGAGGAATAGTCCCACAGGCATGGAAGGAAGCTATACTAATACCAGTCCCAAAGAAAGGAAAAGACCTGGAAGAACCAAATGGCTATCGACCTATCAGTCTACTGAGCTGTGTAGGAAAATTAATGGAACGCATTATCAATGGCAGGCTAACATGGCATCTGGAAGAAAACAAACTCTTAACACCACACCAAGCAGGATTCAGAAAATACAGATCCACTGAAGATCAAATAACCTATATAGCTCAGGAAATAGAGGATGCCTTCCAAGAGAAAAAGCACACACTAGCAGTCTGGATAGATTTAGAAAAAGCATTTGATAAAGTATGGAAGGAAGGACTGAAAGTAAAACTGCAAAACATGCATGTTTGTGGGAAAATGTATAAATGGATCAGCCACTACCTTGAGAACAGAACTGCCAGGACAAAAGTACAAGGACAAACAAGCAAAATGATGCTGCTGGAGCAAGGTGTCCCCCAAGGAGGAGTTCTTTCACCAACATTATTCCTAGCATATATAAATGACATCACAGAAAATTTTCCAGCCAGAGTACACACATCCTCCTTTGCAGATGACCTAGCCATATGGACATCTGAAGAATATATTAGTACAGCTAACAGCAGAATACAGCAAGCCTTATTAGCGCTAGAGGACTGGTCAAAATCATGGCTAGTGAAGATAAGTGAGGAGAAAACAACATGCACAGTGTTCTCCCTCTCAAATAAAACTCAGCAACCTAAGCTGGTATTGAATGGAAAAATATTGCGCCATGAAGAAAATCCAAACTATCTAGGAGTCACCTTTGATCGTCGCCTGACATGGAAGACACAGGTTGAGAAAAATCGAACAAGAGCAAGGCAGAGAATGGCAATCATGAAAAAGCTTGCTGGTACAACGTGGGGAGCAGATGAGAAAGTTCTCAAGAAGTTATATACTGGACGGGTGAGGCCAGTACTGGAATATGGCATTGCAGCTTGGGCAACAGCAGCTAAGTCAAACTTTAACAAAATAAGTAGAGTCCAAAACCAAGGAATGCGAATCATAACTGGAAGCCTGAAGACAACGCCTATTAATGAACTAGAAAAGATCACTTGTTTACAACCAATGCAGGATAGAAGAGATAGCAGAGCCCAGCAACAAGCAGAAAAATTTAGAAGATTGACAGACCACCCTATGTACAACAGATTTAATGGTTTTGGAAAGGGAAGACTGAAGCGTAGCAACTTTGTAGAAACTGCAAAACGAAGGATTAGGGCAGATCCTATACTTAACATATCAACAGTCAAGCCCATACACAATGCACACAAGTTCCCAGCTTGGAGACAGCAGCAACTGCCTGAGATGATAGAAAACATTCCTGGTATTGAGAAAAAGAACACTCAGCATGAAACCGAAAGAAGAGAAATAACCCTAAACTACATAAAAGAACATTACCCAAGCAGGAATTGGACCCATGCATATACAGATGGATCAGCCAAAAATTCAATAGAGAATGGAGGAGGAGGAATTCTCCTAAATTTAAAAAATAGAGTGAAAAAACACATTCAATGGCAACTGGAAAATTTTCAAGTAACTTCAAAGCGGAGGTAGAGGCTTTGAAAACTGCAGCAGAAATGCTCCTGATGGAGGAAAATAAAGAGAAGCAAATAGCTATCTTCACAGATGCAAAGTCAGCTGTCTCAATACTCAAGAGCAATAACAGCACAGAACTAACTGACCTAAGAGCAGCACTCCATGGTCTATGCCAGAAATCCAAAAAAGTTGTAATACAGTGGATCCCATCACATTGCAGTATACCTGGAAACGAAGAGGCTGACAGACTGGCAAAAGAGGGCGGACGACTACCACAGCCTGACATAGACATAACCTATAATGAGGCAAAGAGGTTGATAAAAAGCACTTATAGAACCAAATGGGAATCTGAGCATCCAGGCCATCAGAAGGATGATGCATATTACAAACTCGACCGAAGAGAACAAGTAGCAATCTTCAGACTCCGCACAGGACATAACAGGCTTAAATACCACTTGTTCAATAAACTAAAGATAGGAGATACTGATGAATGTAATTGTAGAACTGGAAAAATGACAGCAAAACATTTGCTGCAGGATTGCCCAACGTATGCAGAACAGAGAAAGATATTTTGGCCCACACCTGCTTCATTTGAGGACAAGCTCTATGGAGATATCAACAAGCTCAAGTTGACCGCAGCTTACCTTAACTACATACAGGTTGACATTTAAAGGTGCATGAAGACCCAGAGGCATGAAATGAAATATTGCTTGGATAGCAAATCCATTATGTGGAAAGTCCAAATCGAAAGCTCGCTGTGTGGGCTTCATAAAAGGTGGAAAAGTGTCCTAGTGGCACGAAATGGAATATTGCTTGATAGCAAATCCATTACGTGGAAAGTCCGAATCAAAAGCCCATTGTGTGGGCTTCATAAAAGGTGGAAAAGTGTCCTAGTGGCATGAAATGGAATATTGCTTGGATAGCAAATCCATTACGTGGAAAGTCTGAATCGAAAGCTCACTTTGTGGATGTCATCTGCAGACTGCATACTTCTGGTTTCCGGAAGAACAGCCTATGGTGAACGGAAGGCCCAATATACGGAAGTGAGGCTAAGCAGCCATGTGCAGGACGTGACGATTCCTTGGGTGAGCCCAGTACCAGAGCGCTATGTATCGGCTCTGCAAGTATGGAAGCCTCCTTGGATGGCGGGGAATGCCCATGGTCTGCCCCTGCCTTCCCTTGAGGGCTGACCAGGATCATTGGCTGTTCTATATGGACCAGCTGGGATGGGGGATAACACCACAACAGTGAGAGTCAAACGTCCTAAGAAACCCCCGGGAAGGTTAACCCGGTCAACAAATGCCCGCAGAAGTCGGATGTGTCGGCCTAACGGCGCAAGAACGCAGCTCTGCTGTAAACAGGCACAACGCAATCACATCCGAAAAAAAACTCCGGATGAACGAAGAAGGAGAAGAAGAAGAATGGGGAATCTCCCGATAGGCGAACAGCACTGTTGGTAACAGTGTATCCCAATCAGCTGGGTTTTCTGCTGTCACCTTAGCCAGCATATGCTTAAGATCTCCGTTAATTTTTTCTACTATTCCATTGCTGGCTGGATGGTATGCTGTTGTAAAGTGTTGTTTAATCCCTAACATTTTTGTAAGGGCTTGCGTTGCAGCCGATATGAATTGAGTTCCACGATCGGATATTATGGTCCGTGGAAATCCGAACCGTGAGAACAGGTGTAGAAATACATTGGCAACGTCTTTGGAGGTGATGTATTTCAAAGCTACTGCCTCAACCCACCTTGAACATAGGTCGACCATCGTTAATATGAAGCGATTTCCTTTGCTGGACACCTGATTCAGGGGTCCAACAATATCTACCGCCACAATCTCAAATGGCCTAGAAGCCGGTGTAGAAGGTTGTACTTCAGCTGTAGGATGTTTACCCTTACGTACTAATTGTTGACAGATATTACAAGAACGACAAAATAATTTTATATCATTGCAAAAACCTGGCCAATAAAAATGAGCCTGAATTCTGGCCCTGGTTTTGTCGTATGCAAGGTAACCAGCAAACGGTGACTCATGTGCAATCTTTAGCACAGTAAGGCGGTGTTGTACAGGTAACACCGTTTGCTGAATCTCATGGTTACCAGTTGTATAATATCTAGTAAGAATGCCATTATTAAGCCTAAAGAACCATGATGCATTTTTGGTCACTTTGGCTCTTTCTTTCAATAATTTTAAATATGGAGACACACTAGGATCAGCTTTCTGCTGTTCTATAAATTTCTGTCTGTTGGTATCATCTGTGCCAGTTGGAGAAAGCAACAGTAGTCTCTCATCTTGTAGTGTGTCTTGATGTTTTACAGTGTCTGCTCTTGTTGTTGCATTAGCTGCATTTAATCTTTCCCATGCAGCTATTTCATCGCTAGTACATTGTTTCAGTTGGGGTAAGCAACCCAAAATCAAATCAGTACAAGGGTTGTCAAGTATTGTACAAGTAAAGGTACCAGAAAGGAAAGGAGTGTTAATACGGGCTTTGGCCAAAGGGTAAATTTCAATGTTACCCGAAAAGGTTCGGCATTTGACAGAGTTACCTGTATAGTCATCTGGACTCACCAGTTCCTTTCTAAGACCAATAAGGGTGCTGCCGCTGTCCAGCAAACATTGGCATGGTCTATCGTTGACCATTGCATTGTGGAACACTAAATTGCCTCTGGAGGCTAATGCTGCATTGACATTCTCAGTTGAGAACGGTACTGTATGTCCACATTCTAATTTTCCGTCTGCATGAAATTGGTGACATCGTTCACAACTGTCAAAACTTAATATATCGTTTACACAACACACATCTTCAGATTGGTTAACGGGTAAATCATTTTCAATCTCACACTCAGTCTCACTACCACTATCAGAGGATGTATCAATCAAAATAGCATTGTTGGCTTTCATACGTTGGCGGCCCAGGCACTTATTTGAGTAATGGCCGTAGCTGGAACAAAAGAAGCATTTGATTGCACGCCTGTATGCAGATCTTTTGTTTTGTTGCTTCTTAATAACATTTTCAAGATGCGCCGGGTAGTTTGGCGATTTGTCACACATAGAATAAGTGTCATGCAAAAGTTGACAGTAAATACATTTAGACACTTTCCTATCTTTCTTGTCGATTTTCTGAAAGGGTTTTATGTTACTCTGATAGTTTTTAGGTTGGTCTTTCACAAAAGAAACTACTTCAGAGTCATTTGAGGTCTTAAAAATATCTCTGTTTGAAGAAAAATATGCCGACCCTTTCTTTTCGAACTGCTCTATGTTCTCAATGTCTGACTGCTGTAGAAATTTCGCAAAAGGAGATGGTATAGTGGATATGACTTTATCCATGGCTATTAAATTGTTAAGTCTATCAAAGTCTTTTCCTATGTTAGCTGCTTTAAGCCACCTATCTAGTACACTCTGAACATTTGAGACGTAATCAATGAAAGTCTCACTAGGTTTAGGTTTTAAATTTGAGAACTGAACCTGATACCCAGGGGCATCAAGTAAAAAGTGTTGCATTATCCTATCTTGTATGTATTGATAGTTAGATCTAAGATCAGATGGTATAGATTCTATCACTTTAAGGGGCTCACCACTCAGGTTCTTCATATAAATCATAGCCCACATCTCTATTGGAACTTGATGATATTTAAACTGATACTCGACATTTTCTGTCCAGGCTGATATGGATTCTTCTTTACAATATGGTTTGATAATATTCTTGTATTTGTTGAACTTATTTTCTTCTTGTTGACTTTTTAGTTTAGTGGCAGAGATCTCTGCGTGTGAGTCTACATCCATACTTCTCATTTTTAACTGTGTCTCTGATTCTACTTGAATTTGTTTTTCCTTAACTCTTGCCATTTCATCTATCTTTAGATCTAACTCCCTTTGTTTAATTTCTTTATCTTGTTCTAACTGTTTTAGTTTAATCTCCTTATCATGTTCTAACTGTTGTTGTTTAACCGTCTTATCATGTTCCAACTGTTGTTGTTTAACTTCTAATTCTTTTTGCTTAATCTGTTTATCATCTTCTAGCTGTTTTTGCTTTGTTATCTCAGCTAGTTGTGCCATCTCTTTTTGATGTTCTCTTTCTCGAGCGCGTTCGTCTCTTTCTGCATCCTTTGCTTCTTTAAATTTCTTATCAGCATATTCTTCTAGCTCTTTACCTGTGTATTGCATTTCTTTGCCTGCTTTTACGAAATCAGCTAGAGTAGCCATGATGTTAGGTAAATAGCTCGCGTTGACCTACACTGAATTGTTTATTCACTTATTTTTCTTTGATAGGTTATGTTTCTTAATATCTGAGCACTGCAAATTGTACTCTTTGTTTATAACCTGAAAAATTTAATCCTGCAAAAACAGAGCACAAAAGTATGCTAATGCATCACAAGCTGAAAAAGAGATGCACTATTAATCACATTGCATGCCAAAAATATTGATTATACTCAACTTAATGTTCCCGAGAATCAGGGAACACACTCCGGTAACGCAGGTCACCTTCTTTGCCACTTCGGCACAGACACGAGTTTTCTAATTAGGTCACCTGTTTGGTACTTCGCACTCACACGAATCTTCTATTCAGCTGTTGTTCACCCTGGTTTACAGAGCAGCAACAATTAACAAATAGTAACCGACATATTATTCGACAGTCTGATACATCACAATGACATGCCCACACAAAAAAGAATATAGTTAACTTAATATTAAATTGTCAATGTCCTGTCTTCGTTCTAACTTTTTTATGCCTTTCGTCACTAGCCTAATTTAATCTATGCAAGTATTGTGCAGACCAAGTCTAATTTGCATGGCCAAAAGTAGTGCCCTCGTGACGGTAAACACAAGAAAAAGTACGACCAAAAAAAATTCAATAACTGCTTTGAAATAAATAACAATATATTAATATTGTTTAAATAAACAAATATATTCAATTACTAACTCAAATAAACAAATAATAGGTAATATAAAGCAACGATTCAGGCGGGCAACAGCTTACCGATTTGTAAACATTCAGATGCTGAATGCCAATGGCGTTGAACAACTGTTCGTCAATCGTAACACGTCAGAGACGCAGCGCTATTTTTAGATTCCAAAAATCGATAATGTTGCTGGCTGTGTATCGCTTCGCCAAGAATCATTTTTGATAGTTATTCATAAATACACAAATAATTACATGAATAATTACATGAATAAATAAAGAAAATAATAATATCAATACTTACACCTTTGAAGAACACATGATTTAAGTGAATAATATCTTAATAAACACAAATAAGCAATATTTCGTCACGATAGGCACAGTTTCGTTAGCAACTTGTCCTAGTCTGCACACGTCATCGTAACTGACACAAATTAAATTCACTACTTCACTATTTGTAACCTTAGTCTAGAGCCGTGGGTGAGTGTATTAGCTTGAACTTTCGTCCAAGCCCCACTTCTGACACCACATTAATCCTTGCCTGTCAACAACTCATGTGTCAGGCATCATCGGATTACTTCTCCCACACCACACAAAAACTTGCAAGTCGTGTGAGAGGAAATAAATGGTACATTTTATTGCCGTTGGCTCTTTACAAGTATATAACAGTCGCTATCGAACCACACACAAAGCCACAGAATTGCCTATCACTAGTTTTCTAAACTCTAATGCTATTTCTATCTATTTGGCTACACAAAACTCCTATCAACCCTAAACGAGGTGCTCTCTACAATGTCAGTTCCCAGTCTGACTAGTTGGCTCGCGTGGTCACACACCACGCGGAAGGACCTTGATGTGTCCTTCGGCTTTCTGCGTGCCGTTACACTCGGCACGCTGACATTAGCTGTCTTTGGTTGAGTGGCAATCGTGGCGATCCCGCATGCGTGATTCTGTCGTGACCAGAGTGCTAGCTATCTGTTCAACGTCTCCGTGTCTCTTGAGAGAACTAGTTAATAGTCCCCCATTCTATCACCTACCCCGCCCTTATATCGGGGCACTCTATCACCTCTATCTATTTGAGGTTGACCACTCTTCCCGGTGGTGTTCTATCTTGAGGCAGACCTCCGGCCCTTATGTTGCAGTCTTTGACATATGGTGTTGACTGCAACGTCCTGTAAAGTATATGCAACTAACTTTTAACTTTCCCTTGCTGTAAACCTGGCAGGCGGAGAGAGGGATCATGCATCATAGTAAACACATGGTCTCTAAATTCAGTCCAGGCTTTGTGATACGGAGAGGTATAACTCCATTTTACAAACTATCCTCTGTCAAGACGAAGAGGTGCCAATCAGTCAATTGACAGTAACGCCTCTAACGTCATAATAAAGTGAGATCCTTTTCTACGTTTCGGCAAAGCTGTCACCCAGTATAAGAAGAGTATTGGACCCCATATTCACGCCTTGAGGGAAAGGGCTTTGGGTTAATGGTACACAGCCGTATGTGATATTCAGAATAATGTCTTTCTATCAACTTTCTTAATGTTTGCCCTTTCTTTGCGCAGAGAAGCCTGCTGAGAGAGGCTCATAGCGTACGACCCCGCAGCATCAGGGGCGACCCACAGGACTCTGAAATAAAAACAAAACAACTTGCACTGGTGAACCGAATCACAGGAAACGAACCCACCACATTCTTATTGCGAGGCTGGCATCTTAACCACTTCGCTATGAAGTTTCATCATCACACATAATTAGCTTTTATAAGAAAGATGGTACACAAATGTTAGTGGCATATCCTGGATTAGAGGTTTAAAGATTGAGCAAATCTTTTACACATCAAGGGTTGCCTTTTAACACAAAAGGAAAAGGTTCCACTTGCTTTCTTCTACTTTTTCTTATGCTGCTGCCGTTGCATCCGTGACAAGAAGGCCTCCCTCAAGGTCAAGAGAGGAGATATAACCAACTCCTTACGGGAACTGTGGCGAGGAGGGCAACGGACGCAATTCGTGATCCAGCAAAGCTCGCTCGAAACAAAGCCGAAGACGATTTGGAAGCAGACCAGACTGCAAGGGTTGACTGCGAATGAATGTCATGTAAAGGATATCAAGTAATTTTTCATAGGAACAGTGAGCTGAAATACTTTGGGATGGATGATACATCGGCGGACTAAGCTCGCGTGGGGTGGGGGGGGGGGGGGGAAATACCCGATGAGCAGTGACGTCGTCGGACATTAAATCATAACTTGATGCAGCTATTGCAGCCAGATACACGCCAGATGTGAATTTAGTTGATTCACAAGTCTGTACACGTGTCCCTGTGTTCAGCTATTGCAGCCAGATACACGTCAGGTGTGAATTTAGTTGATTCACAAGTCTTTACATGTGTCCCTGTCTTCAGCTGAGAAACGCATATGACAAGAAAAGTGCACTGCATCTCATCAAGGCGTAGATGTCCATAAAATGCGTACACCCTTTACATTGTATTTGTCACGGAATTACTGGAGACGCCGACCAGAATGATAAATTGCCGGAAACAGCCGTCTCTAGGCTGCCACAACTATTTGATGCTGGGAAAGGTTTTTCCTGATCAAACGCCAACCAGAATTCTTTGAATACAGGAGAAGGATTTCCTGGATCAAAGGGGGACCAGTCGGCATACTGTTTACCACGATCAGAAGAATGAGAGAAGGAGAGGTTCTCTGCACCTGGCTTCTGACCAAGTCAGTGACGTCATTCAGATACACAGTCCTCGGGAGTCGGGATAAAGAGTTTGCAATCAGTGTGCCAAAACGAACTGGAGTGTTAAGCTATTCCTGTTCCAATTTGAAAAAGAAACTACGGTGTCTCGTGTCGATTAAAGTCGACGGACATATGTCTATAATGTCAATTTGTGGTTTCAATTCTGGACAGGACTAGATTACATAAGGTATTAAATAGATAGAGAGTAAGGTATGAGTAATACTAGGCTAGGTAATTGACTAGGCAAAATTGGGAGATACTTGGAATTGAGCGTAGTGATGGGGCGTTGTGGGAACCTATTCTAGGAGTGTCGGCGGCAGCAGGCTGATGCGTTGCTTAAACTAGGTTGAGTGATATATTGTTTAACTCGGCAGGTTAAGACCAAAGTCGTGGGATGATATTCAGTGAGATTGAGGGTGGTTTGGGGGATAAAGTAAATGTCAATGGTAGGATCTTCCGGTAGGGTGTCTACTGGGTTTCTTCGCTTTCCTTTAGTCTTTCCTTTTCTTACCACATCTCAGACCAATGTGATGAACTCCTCTGCCTTATGCCAGAGTGTAGTTCTATGTTGATCAGGATATAAATATCTGAGTACGGCCTTCGGCCTACACTCATATAGTAGGTCTGAATCGGGTTTCTCACCGGGTGTTCTCTCTTCGACAGGTTCTACTGTATATGAGAACTGAAGGACAACTCAGAGGTGTGGACAATGGCGGTCACACCCAGTGCAGTTCGGCTGAATGGCCTTTGCAATTGGACACAGTTCCACATGGAATCATAGTCTCGTCTGAGGCAGGATTGTTTATTATGAAAGGACTAGCTGTCAGCGGCTGAGTGCCCAAAATGGCTGATTGTAAGGATCTATAAACACCTCCAGTGACCATGACATTTGTAGGCAGAGAGGTGGATTAGTAATGCGAATCATTCAGTAACTGTCGCATTATTGCGCACTCCGTCTTGTTCACTTCTGCACAGCACAACTTCAAAACACACTTGAATCCAAAAGCGTTCGCACTAGGAAGCATTGGAATGCTAGGAATGTGGCGTCAGCTCTAATAATAGCTGTGACACCCAGTGATGGACAGATCATGTGGTCTAAGCCTGCTCTATTCATTGGGTAACCTAGAAGACTCGCGTCGGCGCGAAAGGTTTTGGGTTCACAGACGCTAACATTTGGCACATGCAGATCGTCCGTCAATGAAGCCAGATGTGGTTTCAGTAAGAGTTCATTTTATCTGTATGTCCCTCTGCCTGATTCATGGGAATACTTCAGACTAAATTATGGCTGAGTTTATATATGAGTCAGGTAAAGCTTTATGTATGAGAGTGTGTGTGTGTGTAAGTTTCGGCACAAATGAATATATATATTCTTCTATCCGAAGATAGCCGCCAACTTTCACCCGGTCCCAAAATGGCTACTCTCTGTCAGCACTGATGTAGATATCTAACTCCATCTATCTTTCGTTTCCAGAGGAGTTGCTGTACAAACACTATGTCTTAAGCTGTGAAAAGAGGCTCACTTATGCCCAGACTGTTTCCTGTTCTTGAGTCTAAATCCTACTAGCTTTCTGACTGCGTTCAGAGCAGGTTTAGTACAGGATAAACTATGATCTGTGTGCTATGTGTCGCCTTAGTTCCAATCCACAGCGAATCGTCAACACACGCGAATGTGAGACGGAGGAATGAAAGGCTCTACCTCTTATCTTATATGTCCGTGGCGTGAAGACAGATTGTGTGTATAAATGTTTAGCATCCATGACTGGTCCAGCATTTATACTGCTGTGATTTATTCGAACACAGGACATCTAGCACTCTGACGAACCACAGTCAAGCTAACAGCCCAACTCCAGCACTCAAGTGAACGAATAAAAGAAGATTGGTGTTAGAATGAGAGAATGAGTGCATTGTGTCGTCTCATCTTTCTTTCACTCCGTATATATATATATATATATATATATATATATATATATATATATATATATATATATATATATATATATATATATGTGTGTGTGTGTGTGTTAATGAATGAGAGGCAGTGTAAATCCTCATAAGGAATGTTTCACACAGACCTCCACATTCATACCAATTATATGTTACTTATATTAACATAAGAGTGAAAATATTTAATGTATGTTCTTTACATTATTACTTGGATTCAACATGTGGAATGTAGTTTTATTAAAGCATCACCCTGTTTGACAGAGTAAGTAAAGGAGAAACATATAGTATGCTTCCATGCATAAGCACTTCTAAACTGTCAAGGGGATTATCCACCCCAGTGTCAGAAGAAGTAAGTAAAGGTAATGACAGAAGAGGTGAGAAGGTATAAACAGGAAAGTAACCAGGCAGACTAAAACAATTGAGGCAGCACTGATGGTAACATGAGTTTATGAAATTAAAACAATCATCCTGTTCTGTTCCATTACTAATTAGGATCAGTTATGCTGGGTGCATTTTATCATTAACTCTCCATCATTCCTCTCCTCGCCTTGTCATTCACTGTGTCTGTGTCCTCTGTGAGAACATCAGTCAACAGATCACCATGTACAAGGGCAGGATAAGAGGGCCTGCCAACTACAATTGCTGAGGTCTAATGCCAGTACAAATAAGAGACACTGTAGCTCTAACTTGTAGTACTTCCTGAATCTGCTACCTGCTGGAACTTCTGTCTGTAGCCCTTTCCATTCTTGTCAACTGGAGAATTATCATCCATTGACTAGATATAAATAGGTTCACCATGTTTATCCACCTCAGGTGAGGGTGACGGTGTTCGCAGATTGTCATGATCCAGAGTTGCAATTCATTGCCCAATAATGTACAATGGATCTGTAAACCAAGAGCAGATCTGTAATAAAGAGGGACTAAAAGGGATCTGCAGTCAGGACTAAGGTTGAACAAATCAATGAGTCCCCAGATCATTACCAAACTGTGCCCGAAAACTGATCTGTGTTTCATGATCATTCTGATGATTGACTATGTTTGAGATTCAGGAACATTTCTAAGATCACTAGGATCATTTTATACCTCACAAGGACTTGCAGATTATCAAAATCATGGCAGAAGTCTGAATGACAAATTAATAAGGAAGGACTGTGTATAGTCAGTTATTCATTTAGATAACACTGGAACCAGCAAAAACTTCCAGAGAGGAGAGTATTTTATGAATCTCTCCAGATCTTATTTTGTGTAGACTGGTTAACTCAAAGTTTTTCACTAATAAACTAACTGAAGGTTCACTAGAAGAACATTTGTGTAGTGCAGAGACAATGATAGGAAATTAGTGGTGTAGTCCAGTGATGAAATGACTGAACAACCATGAGATCTTCTGGGAGTTCTATTCTCCATGGTGTCTATAGATCATTATTCTAAAGACTGATGTGTATTGTTCATATGATCATAATGCTTCACTGGTTTACTTCCACAGCTTTTTGGTTAATAAACAAAATTAACTTTTCCTGCATTCTTCTGTCCAGTACATTGTGGTGTGACAAAACATTTTATTATTTATGTGTTTAGTTAATGAAACTACCTCACATACTGGTAGAATCTGGAACTACAGGTGACTGGGTAAACACGAATAGACAGCTAAGTTCTGTTCTATTGTAATCTCCCAGGTTCCAGGTTACTCAGAAAAGGGAACTTTAAATCTTATAAATTTCCTGTGACCATTTCACCTAAAAGGGAAAATGCTCATAGGTGGGGGACTCTTGAGCTAAATAAGTTTCTCTTTTCGGGAAGGAAGATTTTGGAGGGAAGAAATTAACATTCCTGGGAAACCCCTAGATTTCCAGAGCTATTATGGGACACTTTGGCTTCCAAGGACCCATCCCCTCCAAATGAAATTAGTCCCATCCACATAGCGTTACTTCATGGTGGGGTAAGTCGAGGTGGGTACTGCTTCCAACTTCCCAATATGTCACAGTAACATTGTCTAATTAGACAGAAGTTGTTGTTTTTTTTTTTTTGCGGTCGTGTGAGCTATGTGAAAGTGTTCCTAGGTCACATGATTTATATAGACGTATCAAGTACCTCATGTGTTCCGAAGTTATGGACAATAGTATACCATATTCAACATTAGTAACCAGGCACCCAGACTATCCACGATCAACTGGAAGAAGTCGACCCCTGGCCGGAGAGACGCTTCATTTGGTGAGGTCACTCTGAACTTGCTGTGTTGTGTTGTGGTATGGCCGGACACTATGATGAAAGATCCTGAACTAACTGGCCTCATCTCGCATACACAATAGACTACACTACAGAAGTTCTATACACATACATTGCACACACGTGACACTTTTCTTTATTAAATTATTTTATCATTTGTTAGAAGCCAGAGGTGTGTGGGTATGTTCTGGAGGAATATGAAGAGGCGTATTGTCCCGTGGTAAGAAGAGAGAGAGAGAGAGAGAGAGAGAGAGAGAGAGAGAGAGAGAGAGAGAGAGAGAGAGAGAGAGAGAGAGAGAGAGAGAGAGACTGAAGGGATTGTGTAGACAAAGATCAATTAGATTCCAAGGCTGATGATATAGAATTAAAAGAGTGTGCTTGTTGATTCCTCTCACCCCAGGGACAAAAGGTGACAGTATTTACCATAAGTTTACTCTAAACAACCGAACCAATAATTCATTTCACAAACATCCAAAAATTGCCGTGAAAGGGGCTTCTTTGATCGAGCTTCCAAGCAAATTTTTACGTGGTTTGGCTGTGATGTGTTTAAATGATTAAATCTAGCATTCACATAGCGTGTATGTTTACTGTTTGTAGTGTGTCCTTCGGCGAGTTCAGATCAGTTGTGATCTTGTCGATGGAAGTCAGGCGCAGTGGATCTGCATCCCTACTGCTTCAACCACGATGGTACACCAATATTCTCTTCTCAGCCCGTCTGCTCAAGCATGTTACTCTCCTGTGTCTTTCTCTTTCAGCCCGTCTCTTCCATGTCGTCTCATTCACATCTGTCTTCCACATTTTCCCCAAGCCTCATAGCAGGAACTTGTTCTGGGCCTATGAAGTATCAGGTCCATCACACGTTTAGACCTGAATGCATAGAGGAATAGGTGATCAGTCTCTCCCTCACTTAGCAGACGACGAACGCAACGTGTATCTCCGCACTCTTGACATCTAACGATTACGCCAATGCGTCAATTGAACTTGGTGAATTGGTGGTGTCCGTGGCGAAATGATCAAACCGTTTGACTCGGGCTCCGAAGGTTGTGGGTTAGATTCCGGGCCGCGTCCTTTGGTTCACGAGTGAAATTTTTGGGAGACTCCTGTGGGTCGCCGCTAGAGCTACGGAGTTCGTGCTTTGTGCGACGCTTTTCGCGCTGCGGAAGTAGACAGAGCCATATGGGATAAAACCCGGTGCAACGAAGTTGACCCTGTCGACTTTTAAGCGACTTTTAAAGTCAACTGAACTACAGCTTAAGGCCTAGAATATGTTTTCAAGTAATTGCTCAACTTACAGGGCAATTTTATGCTTTCAAATGGTCGGGGTGTGGGGTAAAGGGGTCGTCGCTGGAACTAAGGAGTTTGAGCTTTGAGAGCGACGCTTTCAGCAGACCGTCCCGAGGAAAGAGACCGAGATGGGATAACATGCGGTGCAATGAAGTCGATACTCATTCCTTTTAAACACAGTAAACCCTCAACAAACTCTCGGCAAGCTGTTCTGTCTGTTGCTGTCTTCGGCAGTTCCCTCTGATGGTCTTCTACGTGTCTTAGGTTTTCTGCTTCGTTAGTCATGGGGCTTCCAGAGGAAGGATTTTCTAGTTATACTACGGTGAGTTTTTCCCATTGTTTGTGCTATCAAGACGACGACGCGCGTGTATGTGTGTCTGTGTGTGTGTGTGGGGGGGGGGGGGGGGAGAGAGGAAAGAGAGAGAGAGAGAGAGAGAGAGAGAGAGAGAGAGAGAAGAGAGAAGAGAGAGAGAGAGAGAGAGAGAGATGAGAGAGAGAGAGAGAGAGAGAGAGAGAGAGAGAGCTCGTTTTAAACTTCCGATTCGCCGATGGCGAGGTAGATGGTTCAATCCCTACACTGGTATTGAGACTGAAATGTTGACTTCTCGTTCACAAAGCAATGGCACAGTACTGGACCTACAATTGCCTAAACAATCAACATGTGCTTGAGGTCAACAAGCTGCTACTTCTAGTGCACTGGACATACTTTGCTTGTGAATTAGTTGTCCCTATTACCAATGTCCCTTTCCATCGGGCGAACGCAATCCGACTTTAGAGGTACTTGTAATTTACGTCCCAAAGTCAAGGACGAGAAGTCAACATGTTAGTTCAACTGAACCATGTATGGGTTTAACCCGCTACCTTGGTATCAGTACACCGGAAAGTCTAAGTGCAGACTCTCTTATCCATTCCCCCATGCCGACCACCTAACCCCTGGGAATGTGAAATATCAGGCCCATCACATATTGTAGGGATGAATGCTCGATGGAACAGACGGCAAGTCTTTCCCTCCCGTAGCGAACGTCTGTTAATTGAATTAAATACGCTATGCACACGACCTCAGAAGAATTCTCGCTGCCCCCATTTTTCTCACATCAAAGTTATGTATAAAAAGACTGGAAGTACAATAGGCATACTGTTCCACAAGTGACCCCCAACACAGCATGAAGCAAAGACAATAAGCCGAAGACTTCCGAGGACAAAGAAATATTTAAGCCAAGTATAGTCATCTCCGCTGGAGTACAGGCTTTACTGACCTCGCTATATGCGTCTTTGTTTTGCAAAGTGGGACAGAACAATTTCTGAAATATTTGTGACGTACCTAGAGTAACCGTCCTGTCACGTGACGCTGCCAAGGTCACATATTTCTGTTCTGGGCATAATGAGTTCATCGACCTCACCAGCCACAGAGAAGATAAGGAGACTTGGAAGGGCAACAACTTCCACTCAACAACTTGCGCGGATTCTTAAGTCTGAGGTCACTGCTTACGCCTGAACCAAATGAGTGCGTCTCCTCTTGACCTGGGAGCGCTAAAATGTGTTAGGACTTCCCGAGAAGCAACAAGCCACATAAAATAAACGGAGGCCAGCGTGGTCGAATATATAAAGCGCTCATTCTTAAACATCCGGTGTGCTAATGCCGAGGTAGCCGGTTCAACCCCTACACCGTCAGGCGGACTAAAATGTTGACTTCTTGTCCTTGACTTAAATAAAATGTTTTGCATATCCTTTACAGGACATCGCTGTCAACATCAGCATCTTTCAGCTGTATGTTGATTTCTTGGCAAGATTACGCTCAGTAGTTTGCCATTGCTTTCTGAGCGGCCGGCTCAGTTATCTCGCAAGTCACCAGCGGGGGTCGAACCGCTCCCAGATCTCGCCCTGCTACGAGACTGCGTGATAAAAGGGATTACGGAGAAAGTGTTGTAACCCCTCGGCCAGAGAGACCGGCTGTCCTTGACTTGGGGATGTAAATTACAAGTATATCTGAAGTCGGAGTGGATTCGACTAATGGCGAGGGACACTTGTTATAGGGAAAGCTTATTCACAGGCAAAATGAGCCAAGGTCACTACAAGTAGTTAGCACTTGTATAGACTACACTTGAGTTCAAAGCGAGGGACAGCAAAAAATAACGATCATTAGGGGAAAAAAATGACAGAAGAAGCATATATTAGTGAAAATACTAGACATTAATGAAAGATAAATACACATCCATTTGAATTCTTCAGTTTACGGCAGCCAACTCAAGGCAGCGTCGTTGCAACAATAAAGAAGAAGAGGAACGAAGAAGAAGAAGAAGAAGAAGAAGAAGAAGAAGAAGAAGAAGAAGAAGAAGAGAAGAATGAAAATGGGCATCCATATTTCTTTCTTTCTGGCGAATGTTTGTTTAGTTAACTCCTTTATTGCTTTCGACAATCATCATGCCACAGGAGACTGCCTCCCCTCGCACACTGTTCGGAAACACTGGTCTCTAGTATCCTGCGCCCTTGGCCACCCCCACCCTGGCAGGTTTCGAGTAACAAAACAACATGGTCACTCTAACCCCACACGTGACAAACACTGCATGTGCGACCTTGACGGTTGTACGTGTGCCACGTCAGAGAATTCTTTCCCCCCTACATCAGCTCCGGGTTGTGTCAGTGCAGACAAGGGTAAACAAGTAAATAATGACTAAGACACGAGACAGATTGGGCGCTCACGACTAAGAGAACCGCAAAGTAATACCGGTTGAGGGACATGCGAAGAATGTTATCTTCATCAAGTAACATGAAGTCGCGTGGCAAAATTGATAAGAGCGCTCGCATCTAAACTTCCGTTGCCCTGATGGTTAAGTAGGGGGTCCTTTCCCTACACCGGTCAATTGGACTTAAACGTTGACTTTCCCTCTTTGACTCGGAGATGTACATTTCAAGTGCCTAAGAAGTCGGAGGGGGTTCGCCTGATGGCGGGAGGAACTGGCAACTGGGAAAGCTGGCCCACACGCAAAGCTTACTCTAGTGCGGACTACGCGTGAGTTAAAACGGAAGGGAAAATAAAATTAAATAACATGTATACATTGAAGATTAACTGTACAGAATCTCCAAAGCTTTCCGTCCGACGTCTTTAAGATACATTCATAGAAGCTTCTTCTTCCAGTCCAGCTCTTGATGTTGTTCACCCACATGTAACAAGGTCCTTCTATCGCACAATTCCCTCCAACACATCCTTCAAGTAGGAGCTGCAACTTATATGACCAGAGTACCTTAGTTGTAAATGAAAGTTTTCTGATGCAATAAATCGCTATCACTATTGTCAGAAAGAGAGCATTGAACGATTAGACAGAGCCTGATTTGGTGTACGGCAGCGAATCACTGAACGTGAAGGAACAAATTCAGAAAATCTGAGAAACAACGGAGATGTGGTTCCCGAGACAAGTGTTGCGAATATCTTGGACTGACAGAGAAATCTACATCGATTGTCAGAAAAACGTTAAAGACACTAGAATATTATATGCGGCTAAAGAGATTAGCTAGCGCTTAAACTTCTTGTGCGCTAACTGCGGGGGTGTGGATTCATTCTACACAGCGGTCAGTTGGACATATACGTCGGCGTCACGTTCAAAAAGGAATAACAAATTACTGCCTAGACATCAAACTTGAGTTGAAGCAAAGTGCTAGAAAGGAGATGCAATATTTTAGTGTCTTTGCGTTATATGCAAATATGAAACAGAGAAAACTGCGTTCTTTAGTCATATAATGAGAACAGTGGCATTAGAAAACACCGTGACGACTGCTCGGGTGACTGGGAGCAGAGACGGAGGCAGACCGTGGGCTATGATGGCCGCTGACTTGAAATGGTGGCATCAGGATATTAGCAGGGTGATCCAGAACACTGATGACCTAGATCAGCCAGGAAACATTAACGCCAACGCCAGCTGGCCAGGCACTTGATAATGATGACCTAGTTGTCAGGTATTATGCGCGTTCAGTCATGTTTTCATCAATCCCAGTTTTTGTAGTACTTATTTGTCATCCTCTTCTGACGTGGCATTCATCTTATCCGTCTATATAAATACTTTCGTGGCCTAGGAAGGTTAACTCGGTCAACAAATGCCACAAGAAGTCGGATGTGTCTGCCGGAAGGCGCAAATATCGCAGCTTTGCCGTAAACAGGTACAACGCAATTGTACTGGCACCTTGTCGTTATGACAAGAGGTTTATTACACTGTGCTTCAAAACTAAAGCATAATGACTTCAAAACATGGCGGTTAAGACAAGGGATTGAGCTATACCTCTCCATAGCATAAAGCTTGGGGTGAATTGTAGAACCATGTGTTGCCAATGCAGCATGATCCCTCTCTTACTCTGCCTAGTTTTTTCTAGAAGAAAGGTAACATCAATACATCTGGAAAAAAAAAGAAAAAAAATCCGCAGAAGCCCTCCAGATCAGCAAAGCAATGCTCTAACTGTCCATCTGTCGGAGATTTCATCTTACACCAGTTGTCAACCAAGGCTTAGGGCCTGGTCTACCCTACCACGACATGAATGAAATCTTTAGGCTGCAATGTCGCCAAAAACAAACATTCCGGAAGAACGAAGAAGAGGAAGAGGAAGGCATTTGGAAGGCTAACATGTCACCCTCAAATTATTTATTCAACATCTTTGCTTCTGTAAGCAAAAAGATAAAGGTCGCCGTGGCTGTACCTTATAACTATGAAGATAAGGGTTGCCATGGCTGTACCTTACAACCATGCAGATAAGAGTCGCCGATGCTGAAAGTTCTACGGTGTATGCCTCAGACTCAAAAGCTACCGGGTTCGATCCCTGGTATGGGGGGGGGGGGGGGGAGGAAGGTGTGTTTTCAAGAACCACTGGTACCTAATGGTATCACACGTCCACCTGACTTCTCGAGTAGTGAGATCGGACACCGAGTCTTCTCAGATAAGGACCCAAAAACAAATCAGGAGTCTAATATGCAAGTAAACAATCCCACGGCAGTTGTAAATCGTATAGAGTAGGCCGTAAAAGTCCCTGCCTTGGCAATATTGTCAGGCAGAAACACCTACCCGCGAGTAAATAGAGCCCGTTATCTCGGATGCAATCTTTCTAGAGCAGTGGTTCCCAACCGGTGGGGAATACCCCCCACCCCTCATCCCACGAAAGGGGGAATTTTAGGGTTTCCAGGAAGGGGGGGGGGGGAATTAAGATTATTTCAAGATCGCGTTAATACAAAAACCGATTACTTGATATTGTTTTTCCCTCCACACCTTGCGGTTCTGTACTTCTCGCCCTTCTGAAATTTTATAACGTAAGTAAACCCACTAATCATGTTTTATGTAGACGTCTAGACTTGTTTTAGTATGTGTTATTAAATTTAGCTTCCATTTGTACGTATACTGTGTAAAAACAAAGGCGGGGGGGGTGTTATAGGATGAAAATACGAAAAGGGGGGGGGGGGTGGATGACATTCTGAATATATGGTGAAGGAGTACATGGGCCAAGAAAGATTGAGAACCACTGTTCTAGAGGAAGCAAATATATGTAGAAGACGGACAGTTGACGTTTGACGTGCATAACTAGGCCTGACGCACTCCTTTCGAAAGAGGGACGAGGTAGAGGAAGACAATAATGAAGATTACAATTAACAGCTTGATAACCCTTCACTTTAATGCCCACGTTTTTTTGTTGCGCTCGCTCTCTTTGAACTCAAGCGTAGTCCATACACACTACTTATAGTAGTGCTGGACTGAATTGGCGTGTGTATTAGCTTTCCCTATTACCAGTGTCCTTCGCCATCAGGCGAACCTACTCCTACTTCAGAGGTACTTGTAATTTACTTCCCCAAGTCACGGACGGTAGGTCAACATTTTAGTCCAGCTGTCCGGTGTAAGGGTTGAACCGCTTACCTCAGCATCAGCACATCGGTAAGAGTTCAAGAAATGCGTTCTTATCCATTCCGCCATGCGGGAACCTAACTACTGTGGTAAGTTAAACAATCTTTGGTGACTTAAAGTATGTGTCAAAATTATGAATGTGACATTGTCACAATATCATCATTCGAATTTATTCATAGGCCAGAGAGACCGCCCATTGATATTAGAGATTCAAAATAGAGGACCCGTTTCCCCGCATTGAAGCGTAGTAGGTATATGTTGGGCACTCGAGGAGTGACGTGGTTAATGTCACACTGACGCGTTTACTTCCCAAGGCATGTCCTAGTACCTATTTTATGCTAGGTCGACCTCGCAATCAAGGTCAATGTAATTAATCTGCCTCGTTTCTAGTACGAATTCATGGCCAGCGGGAGGCAGACATGTGTGCTACCCGGGATTTAGCGAACCTCCTAGTCGTCGCCTCCTCACCTCTCTTTCTTCTTTAGTTCGCCTCTCTTCCCTCTTTTCCGTCTTTAGTTCGTCTCTCTTCCCTTTCTTCCTCCGTTAGTTCGTCTCTCTTTCCTCTCTGCCTTTTAAGTTCGCCTCTTCCTTCTCTTCCTTGTTAGTTCGTCTCTCTTCCCTCTCTACCTCTTTAGTTCGTCTCTCTCCTCTCTCTTCCTTCTTAGTTCGTCTCTCTACCCTCTCTTCCTTCTTTAGTTCATCGTCTTCCCCACTATCTTCTACTTTGTTCACCTCCTTCACACTCTTCTTTTAGTTTATCGCCCCATTCCCTCTCTTCTTCTTAGTTCATCGCCCGATCCTATATTTGCCCTTCCTCTTACTCTTCTTCGTATTCTTCTGCATCAGCATCATCTTCAATTCCTTCTAGGTCTTCTTCTTCGCTTCCACTCCTTCCTCCACCTTCTCCTCCCCCTCCAGACAAAGAAATTTGCCTGTCCTCTTTACCCCTATCTTCTCGCCCACACTCCAGTCCTAGTTTTGTTCAAGCAGTTGCATTTACAGGTGCAGCGGAGTCATGGTCAGCTCAGGGTCAATACAACTGACGCAAATAATCCAGACAAGATTCACTGACGGCATTTACCCATTTAACTGCGTCATTAATCCGCAGTCTCATTCCACATAAAGTAACTCCATAATATAATTTACCGCGATGTACAATTTGTAGTAAGTCGCGGTTCCAACTTCATGGCTAAAGGGTCACCCCATAATGCTCCGTTCCCGAGAAAGTTAATATCACACAATATGCATCTCACTTGTCCCGTGTCAAAAGTGGAACAGACAGCAGCCCAGACAAACCAACACCACGCACAGGCATACACGCATAAGGCCGCTGCCAGAATGCCAACACAATTTACTGACATTGAAGGTCTCTATTGCAGCATTATTTCCACCTCTAGCAGTGACAGGTTTGTTTTATCTGCCCTTAACCGACCCATTGGGATCGACCCAGCCACATACGATAGGTGCCTGATACATTTTTGTTACCATTTTACTGGTCATCATCATTATCATCATCATCATCATCATCATCATCATCATCATCATCATCATCATCATCATAATCAGCATCATCATCATCATCATCATCATCATCATCATCATCATCATCATCCACTTTTGCCGTCAAGAGTCGTGGGGAGGGATAATTGCTCTCGTAGCAGATGTTATTTGATGAGGGGGCCAGTGATGGTAGTTGATGGTGTTGCATTTTAACGAGATGACCAAACCATTTTATCTCCTTTCTTTCAATATATATGGCTCAAAGAGTTGATCTTATTGTTTTGTCTGATAACACCATTAACTGTGAATTATAGGGGAAGCAAAGACGGCGAAGATGCGTACTAGTGACCTCATTTCATTGTGCAACATCTGAAAATAGTATCTGTCATGAGATTACCTCTACTTTAAAGCCCATTTTGTTATCAAGTAACATACTATACGCCTATTGGGTGCCAATTATTGCCATCACCCATTTCCCACCCAGCTGTTACACTAACCCACTCAGCCTCGCGTGTTCTTCAGTCCCATATAACGGTTTCATTATCCAACACTGACTCGGGTGTTCTTATGTCCCATATTGCTGTGACATTAATCCACGCAGCCTTGAGTGTATTTCCTGTCCCATAAAGCAGATGCATTAACCCACTCAGCACCGAGTGTTCTGTTCCAGCCAGCATTTACATTAGCTCAATCAGCCTCTGGTGTTCTTCTGTCCCATTTAGCTGTTTCATTAACACACTCTTCCTGAGTGTTCTGTCCCATCCCGCGTTGATATAAACCCAATCAAACTCCAACATTCTACTATCTTATGAGACACTTATTAACCCACTCAACCTTGTCTTTTGCCCTTCCCAGCACTTACATTAACCCACTTAATCTCGAGTGTTCTTTGGTCACATACATCTTTTATAGTAACCCATTTAACCTTGATTGTTCTGTCCTGTCCAGGTATTACATTAATATACTTAACCCAGGGTGTTTTTCGGTCCCATCTAGTAGTTACATGAACCCACTCAACCTTGGGTGTTATTCTGTCCCATGTAGTAGTTACATTAGCTCACTCAACCACGAATGTTCTTCTGTCCCGTCTAGTAGTTACATAAACCCACTCAACCATAAATGTTCTTCTGTCCCATCTAGTAGTTATATTAACCCACTCAACCTGGGGTGTTATTCTGTCCCATCTAATAGTTACATTAACCCACTCAACCATAAATGTTCTTCTGTACCATCTAGAAGTTACACGAACCCACTCAACCCGGAGTGTTATTCTGTCCCATGCAGCTGGGACATTAACCAAGTGAATTTGGAATGTTCTGTCCCTTGCGTGTTTAAGAAAGCGCCAAAGAACAAGCTATGCTCCTTAGAAATAAAGTCAAAATAAAAGTGTGCGTGTCTGGGAAAGAGTTAAAAGTAATCACAAGTGTGTCTTAGAAAGAACTAACATAAACTGCATTTCTTAGAGTTAAATAGCAAACTATGTGTTTTATGAAAAGTTAAAGCAACAAACTGTTGTATTAATACAGAGTTAAAGTGATAAATTGCGCATCTTTAGACAGAGTTATAGTTACAAACAGTTATCAGTTATCAGTTATCAGTTGGGGTATCTTCATTGCACTTCGTAGGTGCTCAGATCCTCCCTCCAGCATATGCATCAGCGTCCGGTGGGTAATAGTGCCAGTTCTTCTTCTTCTGCTGCGTTCATCCGGATTTTTTTTTCGGATGTGACTGTGTTGTGCCTGTTTACAGCAGAGCTGCGTTCTTGCGCCGTTAGGCCGACACATCCGACTTCTGCGGGCATTTGTTGACCGCGTTAACCTTCCCGGGGGTTTCTTAGGACGTTTGAATCTCACTGTTGTGGTGTTATCCCCCATCCTAGCTGGCCCATATAGAACAGCCAAAGACATCCTGGTCAACCCTCAAGGGAAGGCAGGGGCAGACCATGGGCATTCCCCGCCATCCAAGGAGGCTTCCATACTTGCAGAGCCGATCACATAGCGCTCTGGTACTGGGCTCACCCAAGGAATCGTCACGTCCTGCACATGGCTGCTTAGCCTCACTTCCGTATATTGGGCCTTCCGTTCACCATAGGCTGTTCCTTCCGAAACCAGAAGAATGCAGTCTGCAGATGACATCCACACAGTGAGCTTTCGATTAAGACTTTCCACATAATGGATTTGCTATCCAAGCAATATTCCATTTCGTGCCACTAGGACACTTTTTCCACCTTTTATGAAGCCCACACAGTGAGCTTTCGATTCGGACTTTTCACGTAATGGATTTGCTATCCAAGCAATATTCCATTTCGTGTCACTAGGACACTTTTTCCACCATTTACGAAGCCCACACAGTGAGCTTTTGATTCGGACTTTCCACGTAATGGATGTGCTATCCAAGCAATATTCCATTTCATGCCTCTGGGACGCTTTTGTAACCGACATACCTGTGGTATGAAGTGTGGCAGTCTAAATACATCTTCATGCACCTTTAGATGTCAACCTGAATGTAGTTAAAGTAAGCTGTAGTCAACTTGAGCTTGTTGATATCTCCATAGAGCTTGTCCTCAAATGAAGCAGGCGTGGGCCAAAATATCTTTCTCTGTTCTGCATATATTGGGCACTCCTGCAGCAAATGTTTAGCTGTCATTTTACCAGTTCTACAATTACATTCATCGGTATCTCCTATCTTTAGTTTATTGAACAAGTGGTATTTCAGCCTGTTATGTCCTGTGCGGAGTCTGAAGATTGCTACTTGTTCTCTTCGGTCGAGTTTGTAATATGCATCATCCTTCTGATGGCCTGGATGCTCTGATTCCCATTTGGTTCTATAAGTGCTTTTTATCAACCTCTTTGCCTCATTATAGGTTATGTCTATGTCAGGCTGTGGTAGTCGTCCGCCCTCTTTTGCCTAGTCTGTCAGCCTCTTCAGTTTCCAGGTATACTGCAATGTGATGGGATCCACTGTATTACAACTTTTTTGGATTTCTGGCATAGACCATGGAGTGCTGCTCTTAGGTCAGCTAGTTCTGTGCTGTTATTGCTCTTCAGTATTGAGACAGCTGACTTTGCATCTGTGAAGATAGCTATTTGCTTCTCTTTATTTTCCTCCATCAGGAGCATTTCTGCTGCAGTTTTCAAAGCCTCTACCTCCGCTTTGAAGTTACTTGAAAATTTTCCAGTTGCCATTGAATGTGTTTTTTTCACTCCATTTTTTAAATTTAGGAGAATTCCTCCTCCTCCATTCTCTATTGAATTTTTGGCTGATCCATCTGTATATGCATGGGTCCAATTGCTGCTTGGGTAATGTTCTTTTATGTAGTTTAGGGTTATTTCTCTTCTTTCGGTTTCATGCTGAGTGTTCTTTTTCTCAATACCAGGAATGTTTTCTATCATCTCAGGCAGTTGCTGCTGTCTCCAAGCTGGGAACTTGTGTGCATTGTGTAATGGGCTTGACTGTTGATATGTTAAGTATAGGATCTGCCCTAATCCTTCGTTTTGCAGTTTCTACAAAGTTGCTACGCTTCAGTCTTCCCTTTCCAAAACCATTAAATCTGTTGTACATAGGGTGGTCTGTCAATCTTCTAAATTTTTCTGCTTGTTGCTGGGCTCTGCTATCTCTTCTATCCTGCATTGGTTGTAAACAAGTGATCTTTTCTAGTTCATTAATAGGCGTTGTCTTCAGGCTTCCAGTTATGATTCGCATTCCTTGGTTTTGGACTCTACTTATTTTGTTAAAGTTTGACTTAGCTGCTGTTGCCCAAGCTGCAATGCCATATTCCAGTACTGGCCTCACCCGTCCAGTATATAACTTCTTGAGAACTTTCTCATCTGCTCCCCACGTTGTACCAGCAAGCTTTTTCATGATTGCCATTCTCTGCCTTGCTCTTGTTCGATTTTTCTCAACCTGTGTCTTCCATGTCAGGCGACGATCAAAGGTGACTCCTAGATAGTTTGGATTTTCTTCATGGCGCAATATTTTTCCATTCAATACCAGCTTAGGTTGCTGAGTTTTATTTGAGAGGGAGAACACTGTGCATGTTGTTTTCTCCTCACTTATCTTCACTAGCCATGATTTTGACCAGTCCTCTAGCGCTAATAAGGCTTGCTGTATTCTGCTGTTAGCTGTACTAATATATTCTTCAGATGTCCATATGGCTAGGTCATCTGCAAAGGAGGATGTGTGTACTCTGGCTGGAAAATTTTCTGTGATGTCATTTATATATGCTAGGAATAATGTTGGTGAAAGAACTCCTCCTTGGGGGACACCTTGCTCCAGCAGCATCATTTTGCTTGTTTGTCCTTGTACTTTTGTCCTGGCAGTTCTGTTCTCAAGGTAGTGGCTGATCCATTTATACATTTTTCCACAAACATGCATGTTTTGCAGTTTTACTTTCAGTCCTTCCTTCCATACTTTATCAAATGCTTTTTCTAAATCTATCCAGACTGCTAGTGTGTGCTTTTTCTCTTGGAAGGCATCCTCTATTTCCTGAGCTATATAGGTTATTTGATCTTCAGTGGATCTGTACTTTCTGAATCCTGCTTGGTGTGGTGTTAAGAGTTTGTTTTCTTCCAGATGCCATGTTAGCCTGCCATTGATAATGCGTTCCATTAATTTTCCTACACAGCTAAGTAGACTGATAGGTCGATAGCCATTTGGTTCTTCCAGGTCTTTTCCTTTCTTTGGGACTGGTATTAGTATAGCTTCCTTCCATGCCTGTGGGACTATTCCTCTCTTCCAGCTGTTATTTAGGACTGCTAGTAGTTTCTTCTTTGCCTTGGTGCCTAGTCCTATTAGCATTTCATTTGTGATTCCATCCTTTCCTGGTGATTTCTTCTTTTTTAGGGTATTCATTGCCTGTTCCATTTCTTCCATTGTTAGATTTGCCATCATATATTCTGCTGCTGTCTCTGTATTTCTATGATGTATCTGTTTGTCTTTGATTGCTTTCTTCTGTTCGGTTGTAATATCAATGTGGTTTGCATTTGCATAGTGTTCCATTAGTGCATTTGCAGCCTTTTTTCCTGTAAGCAAGGCATTTCCTTGTTTAATTGTTATTTGTTTGTTTCTAGGTCCTTCATTGTTCATGGCTTTCACTAGTTTCCATAGTTTGTTTCCATCCCTGTCAAAATTCAGGTTTTCTGTTTTTTCCCTCCAACAATCTCTTGTTGTTTGATTTACTGTTCTTTTATATTTTGCTGAGATGGCTTTGAGAGAGATGTTCGCTTCAATTGTTTGTTCTCTCTCTGCTGTCTTCCTGGCATCTTCAACTTTGTCCTCCAAACTTTGTAGTTCTTCAGTCCAGTATGGTTTGTAATTTTTCCTCGCTCCTCTTAGGAATGGACTCAGTGGCTGCCTGTATTATCGCTCTGTTTAGACTTTCCACCATTTGCTTTATGTTGCCATATCGTGTATTTATGTTTTCACAATATTTGTCTGTTAGTATGGCAAATCTGTCCCAATCTGCTCGTTTGTAATTCCAGCGGGGCAAGGGCTTTTGCTCCTGTGGAACATACTCCATATTCATTACAAGCTTGATTGGTCTGTGGTCACTACCTGCTAATTGGTCCAGCACATGGCGATCGATTTTGTGGAGGATGTCTCCTGTGCAGAAAGCTAAGTCTGGAGTAGAAGTGGTAAGCCATCTTCTGGAGTAGAAGCTCGGTGTGTCATCCGCTTTGTTGAGTAGATGGAGATTTGAGTCTATTTCCCAGTCCTCCAATTCATCTCCTCTTTTGTCAGTATCTGGGTATCCCCATCTTTCTGAACGGCTATTAAAGTCTCCGACAATAATGCAGTTTGTGTCAGTTATTTTCATGTTTGAGAGTGTAAGGTCCTTATCTGCTGGGCTATACAGATTGTAGATTCTTATTTTCACGTCCTTTATCATTATATCAACACCTATAATTTCCGTTTGGTTGTCAGAGATCACAGATACTTTGCTGCAAGGTATTGTATTTCGTGTAAGTATTAGAACTCCTCCTTTGTGTCCTTCGCGGTCGAAACGTGTGGCCTGATATCCTCTGACTGAGAATTTGTGATTGGCGTTGAGGTGTGTCTCTTGAATGCATGCCACATCTATTCTATCTTTATGAAGACGCTGTGTTAGGGAGTCTTTCTTCTTGTAAACTCCTTCGGCATTCCACTGTAGTATGTTGAGTGTCCGGGGTATTTGGTCAATAGCTCTTAACCTACTCCTCTGTGCCTTGACTCCACAGCACAGGGGAAGGTGACCACCAGTAGTCATGGGTGGACCCCCTCGAGGCAGGGGGCCCGGCACTATCGCCGCCTGATGGGACTTCACGGGATTAGCACCATAACGATTAATTTTGATTTGTGACATCATGAATTAAGTTACGTTGCACTGCTTTGTCAAGCCTGTGGCTCAGTACATCCGATTTCGACAAGCATTTATTCGGGATGCTTTCCCTAGCCTTTGACTGTCCCCAGTCTACCTACAAGGCAGCAGGTTTTACGTTGCACTGCTTTGTCAAGCCTGTGGCTCAGTACATCCGATTTCGACAAGCATGTATTCGGGGTGCTTTCCCTAGCCTTTGACTGTCCCCAGTCTACCTACAAGGCAGCAGGTTTGTGTGTCTCTTCGTCTGGTCCCTCTCCCTTGACCTGTCCGACATGGGTGGCCCTACCAGTAGCTGTGCTACCGTCGGCATAGCTCTTGGGGTCATTGGGACGCACAAGCCCCTCTACCTCGTCACGGTGGACACACAGCAGAGGGGTGCCAGTTCTGTGTTGGTTGACGAGGCGCTTGGTTTTCCCGATGTACCTCTCGCGTATGGCTGTAACGATTCTTACTCCCAGGTCTTTCATCCTGGACAGCGATGTGGAATCATTGACGTCAAAGTCCTCTGTTCTCGCCATATCTTTAAGGACGTTAATAACATCGGCACGATCCATGGGCTGGCCATCTACAGGGGGTGCAGAGCCAGCCAGTTTATCAGCTCGTTCATTTCCCTCGACTCTCGCATGTCCCAGGACGGAGATGAAGGTGTCTTTACGGACAACAGACTTCCTCAGCGACTCAGTCCACTGTCTACGTACAGATCCTGCTTCGACCTTCTGAATCATGCTCATTGAATCACTTAGTACACACACGTTGGTATAATGCTGTGATTCCAGCCATATGAAAGCCTGTGTAACTGCCTTTTTGTTTACGCTTTACAAACAGCGTTTTCTGGAAATAGTTAAAATAAACTGTGCTTCAGAAAGAGTTACAGTAACAGCCTGTGTGCTTTAGAAAGAGTTAAGATAACAAACTACGTGTCTTAGAAAGAGTTAAGATAACAACCTACGTGTCTTAAAAAGAGTTAAAATTACAAACTGCATGTCTTAGCAAGAGTTAAAGTGACATTAAACTGATACCGAAACAGTAACACCCACCTGGAAAACATTTAATAAGCGATCAGCGACAGCTGTACATTCAACATAGCATCAACACAACAGCCGAGGTCCGTGTTATTTAGACGCATAACTTTATTTTTATCTTCTCAATAACAAAATATATCCACTGACAAATGCTTGCGTCATCGTGCCCTTGCGGTTCTGCAAGTCTAGGTCACAGTGTCTGCAAGAGGCAATGACGACAACAGACACTCAAGGTCGACACCAAAAGGAAGGGAATGCAGCCTCTGTTTTTACTGCGCTTGTTGTTCGATTGGTTGCCTGGCGGTTTCCTGCCCTATTCTGTGCAAAAATTGTTTGTTCCATAGACGTCTGTCTGGACATAGTTTTGCATGACACCGACAGGAGTGAGTCATATGTCACAGAAAGTGCTCACACAACTAGTAGCGTGGCATTTTCAACTGGAGACGCACAACTTTCTCTCTCTTTCCTTTAACTAGTTTAGCTTTACTTTAGTCGACGGATCAACATCACGGCACAAGGGTGCAACCCATAAGTCCTCCGTTCTCCTCCTAACTCAAACCTGAGTCTGGAGAAACTCAGCTCAGTGCACGAACTCCGTAGCACCGGCGAGGATCTTGAAATACTTTTGGTAGATTTTTAACTCGAAATTTTGCCCGGACAGCGCCGTTAGGCTACTCTTTTTCGATTTCCAACTGCCAAGGGATTTTTTACGCGCACAACAATACACACGGGCGTCCGATCTCACTACCCAGAGACCAGGAGACATGTCATTACTAGAAGTCCACAAGAAAACAATCCCGTCTCTCTCCTCTCTCTCTCTCTCTCTCTCTCTCTCTCTCTCTCTCTCTCTCTCTCTCTCTCTCTTTCTCTTCTCTCTCTCTCTCTCTCTCTCTCTCTCTCTCTCTCTCTCTCTCTCTCTCTCTCTCTTGTTTTCTGTTGATCCATCAGTATAAGAATGCGTTCAGGCGTTACTTGAATTAAGTTCTTCTATGCAGGTCTGTTTTTAAATGTTCGCTGGCTTAGAACTAGCGTAGTCCATACACGTGATACTAATTCAGTTGCATTTGGTTGATTTTTGCGTGTGGATTAGCTTTTCCTATTATCAGTGTCCCTCGTCAACAGGAAAACCAACTTCGATTTCCAGGGTACTTGTAATTTACGTCCAGAAGTCAGGAACGAGAGGTCAACATTCTAGTCCAAGAGACTGGTGTAGGGGTTGAACACGCTACCCCGGCATCAGCGAACCCAATGTTTTAGAACGAGCGCCATGTTAGTCTCCTTCTATGCAATTTATTGTTGTTTTTCTTCTTTACTGGGGAGCAGCTGGCCGAGTGGCTAGCATGCCGGGCTTTCATTCGGGAGACTCGAGTTCGAATCCTCGGTGAGGTGTGGAGTTGTTTCTATCCGGGGCAAAAAGAAAACTCTAACCTGCACAGATCGCGGTGACTGCACTAGTCATGCGGCCTTAATTCCTCAGTCTCAACCCCCCCCCCCCCCCCTCCTCCCGTCCTACACCGCAAGGTACTTCTTGTTCTTGTTCTTCTTGTTCTTCTTGTTCTTCTTGTTCTTCTTCTTCTGCGTTCATCGGGAGTGTTTTTTCTTTTCCTTTTCGGACGTGATTGCGTTGTGCCTGTTTACACCAGAGCTGCGTTCTTGCGCCGTTAGGCCGACACATCCGACTTCTGCGGCCGCAAGGTACTATAGGCAGTAAATGACAGTGTTTTTGTTTCTTCTTTGCTGCATTCTGAGTATTCTTTCTCAATACCAGGAATGTTTTCTATCGTCCAGGGCAGGGGCTGTTGCCTCCAAGCTGGGAACATGTGCTGGTTGTAATTTTCTTACCAGGCGTAGTTGCTATTCCTCAAGCCATGATTCGCATTCCATACTTTTGGAATGGATGTTTTGACACTGTGCGACGTTGCTGCTGTTGTACATCCATTTACAAAGATTAATATTTCCTCGAAGAGTAGAGATTTGTTGAGATACCTCTGAAGTCAAAGTGGGTTCACCAGATGGCGAAGGACATTGTTAATAGGGAAAGGCAATCCAAAGGGAAAATTCAGTCCAGCACTACTAGAAGTAGTGTGCATGGACTACGCTTGAGTTCAAAATGAACGAGCGCCATAAAAAAAAAAAAATTGTTGAGATTTAATCGGCACTAGTTTCTCCAATAATGTTAAACTGCGTGTAACACTCAACTGTAACCGCCACACTTGGTAGTTTCTCCAATAATGTTAAACTGCGTGTAACACTCAACTGTAACCGCCACACTTAGTAGTTTCTCCAATAATGTTAAACTGCGTGTAACACTCAACTGTAACCGCCACACTTGGTAGTTTCTCCAATAATGTTAAACTGCGTGTAACACTCAACTGTAACCGCCACACTTGGTAGTTTCTCCAATAATGTTAAACTGCGTGTAACACTCAACTGTAACCGCCACACTTGGTAGTTTCTCCAATAATGTTAAACTGCGTGTAACACTCAACTGTATCCGCCACACTTGGTAGTTTCTCCAATAATGTTAAACTGCGTGTAACACTCAACTGTAACCGCCACACTTGGTAGTTTCTTCAATAATGTTAAACTGCGTGTAACACTCAACTGTAACCGCCACACTTGGTAGTTTCTCCAGTAATGTTAAACTACGTGTAACACTCAACTGTAACCGCCACACTTGGTAGTTTCTCCAATAATGTTAAACTGCGTGTAACACTCAACTGTAACCGCCACACTTGGTAGTTTCTCCAATAATGTTAAACTACGTGTAACACTCAACTGTAACCGCCACACTTGGAATGTTAAACTGCACGTAACACTCAACTGTATCCGCCACACTTGGTAGTTTCTCCAATAATGTTAAACTGCGTGTAACACTCAACTGTAACCGCCACACTTGGTGTTTCTTCAATAATGTTAAACTGCGTGTAACACTCAACTGTAAACCGCCACACTTGGTAGTTTCTTCAGTAATGTTTAACCTACGTGTAACACTCAACTGTAACCGCCACACTTGGTAGTTTCTCCCAATAATGTTAAACTGCGATGTAACACTCAAACTGTAACCGCCACGACTTGGTAGTTTCTTCAATAATGTTAAAACTGCACGTAACACTCAACTGTAACCGCCACACTTGGTAGTTTCTACAATAATGTAAATTGCGTGTAACACTCAACTGTAACCGCCACCACTTGGTAGTTTCTCCAATAATGGTAAACTGCACGTAACACTCAACTGTATCCGCCACACTTGGTAGTTCTCCAATAATGTTAAACTGCGTGTAACACTCAACTGTAACCGCCACACTGTAGTTTCTCCAATAATGTAAACTGCACGTAACAATCAACTGTAACCGCCACACTTGGTAGTTTCTCCAATAATGTTAACTGCGTGTAACACTCAACTGTAACCGCCACACTTGGTAGTTTCTCCAATAATGTTAAACTGCACGTAACACTCAACTGTATCCGCCACACTTGGTAGTTTCTCCAATAATGTTTAACTGCGTTGTAACACTCAACTGTAACGCCACACTTGGTGTTCTTCAATAATGTTAAACTGCGTGTAACACTCAACTGTAACCGCCACACTTGTAGTTCTTCAGTAATGTTAAACTACGTGTAACACTCAACTGTAACCGCCACACTTGTAGTTTCTCCAATAATGTTAAACTGCGGTGTAACACTCAACTGGAACCGCCACACTTGGTAGTTTCTTCAATAATGTTAAACTGCACGTAACACTCAACTGTAACCGCCACACTTGGTAGTTTCTCCAATAATGTTAAACTGCGTGTAACACTCAACTGTAACCGCCACACTTGGTAGTTTCTCCAATAATATTAAACTGCACGTAACACTCAACTGTATCCGCCACACTTGGTAGTTTCTCCAATAATGTTAAACTGCGTGTAACACTCAACTGTAACCGCCACACTTGGTAGTTTCTCCAATAATGTTAAACTGCACGTAACACTCAACTGTAACCGCCACACTTGGTAGTTTCTCCAATAATGTTAAACTGCGTGTAACACTCAACTGTAACCGCCACACTTGGTAGTTTCTCCAATAATGTTAAACTGCACGTAACACTCAACTGTAACCGCCACACTTGGTAGTTTCTCCAATAATGTTAAACTGCATGTAACACTCAACTGTAACCACCACACTGGGTAGTTTCTTCAATAATGTTAAACTGCATGTAACACTCAACTGTAACCGCCACACTTGGTAGTTTCTCCAATAATGTTAAACTGCATGTAACACTCAACTGTAACCGCCACACTTGGTAGTTTCTCCAATAATGTTAAACTGCATGTAACACTCAACTGTAACCGCCACACTTGGTAGTTTCTCCAATAATGTTAAACTGCACGTAAGACTCAACTGTACCCGCCACACTTGGTAGTTTCTTCAATAATGTTAATCTACATGTAACACTCAACTGTAACCGCGACACTCGGTAGTTTCTTCAATAATGTTAAACTACATGTAACACTCAACTGTAACCGCCACACTTGGTAGTTTCGTCAATAATGTTAAACTGCATGTAACACTCAACTGTAACCGCCACACTTGGTAGTTTCTCCAACAATGTTACACTGCATATAGCACTCAATTGTAACCACCATACTTAGTCTTCAAATCCGGAGCCTGCTGTGCGAATGTTAACTGATTAATTGCCATGGGATGATTGATCATGTTGTTGTCACTGCATTATAACACAATTTTAAAAAAAAATATTTTGCACAGGGAGTGCTAGTGTGCGAGGAAATAAACGGACTGACAGACTGGCTTCTGCCGCTCCTTGGCTATAAGGGTTAAGGTGGTAAAGGCTCTCTGGGTGTCTCCGTGGCGGAGTGGTCAAGTCGTCTGCCTTGTCCTCGGAAGGTTGTGAATTCGATTCTGGGCTACGTCTTTCGGTTCACGAGTGCATTTTTCTCAGAGACTCCTGGGGATCGTCGCTGGAACTATGGAGTGTGTGCCTTGTGCGACGCTTTCGGCAGGACACCATTCGAAAGAGACCGAGCCAGATGGGATAAAACCTGGTGCAATGTAGACATAGGCCGATAGTCATGTTTTAGGCTCTAGGCTAAGTAGACATAGGCTGATAGTCATGTTTGGGGTCCTAGGCTAAGTAGACATAGGCTGATACAGTCATGTTTAAGGCTCTAGGATAAGCAGACATAGGCTGATAGTCATGTTTTAGGCTCTAGGCTAAGTAGACATAGGCTGATAGTCATGTTTTGGGTCCTAGGCTAAGTAGACATAGGCTGATAGTCATGTTTAGGTCCTAGGCTAAGTAGACATAGGCTGATAGTCATGTTTAGGATTTAGGCTAAGTAGACATAGGCTGATAGTCATGTTTAGGCTCTAGGCTAAGTAGACATAGTCTGATAGTCATGTTTAGGATTTCGGCTAAGTAGACATAGGCTTATAGTCATGTTTTAGGTCCTAGGCTATGTAAACATAGGCTGATAGTCATGTTTCGGCTCTAGACTAGGCAGACATGTGCTGCGTCTTCTTTCTTTCTTTGGCAGCACCAGGCTGTAAGACTACAAGTGACGAGCATAAAGAGAGAGAGAGAGAGAGAGAGAGAGAGAGAGAGAGAGAGAGAGAGAGAGAGAGAGAGAGGACAGGAATGAGAGCGTGTCTGTCCTGACCTAGTGCGCCCCCCCCCCCCCCCCACCCCCCGCCCGTCCCACCACGTCCCCAGCCCACAGCGTGACAGCAGCTGTCGACGCCAGAGCTACGGCGCGCTTTAACAAGGTCAAGTTGCAACTGTTTGCAGCTGGAGATGAAAAGCTAGCGTTGCATTTACAAACGCCACAATGTGCCTAGCTATTGATTAAACGTGTCCGAATGTTGGTCGTTTGTGTTAGCGTCCACACACAAACACACACACACACACACACAACACACACACACACACACACACACACACACACACACATTCAAACAACAACTAAACAACAAACAAGGCGATAACCTTGAGCTCAGGAAGACATCACGATTTTTTTTTATTTTAATGTGGCATGACGTCATTTCTCAAGGACACCTACAAGCAGCACAAAGAAGTAAGATACGGAACTAGACACAGGGGGGAGTTGGAGGAGAGAAAGAGAGACAGGGAGAGAGGAGAGAGAGGAAGAGAGTGAAAGGGAGAGGGAGAGAGTGAGAGGGAAAGAGATAGGGGAAAGTCGGAGGAGAGAAAGAGTGACAGGGCGAGAGGAGAGAGAGAGGGAGAGAGGGAGAGAGTGAGAGGGAGAGAGAGAGGAGAGAGGGAGAGGGAGGGAGAGAGAGGGAGGGAGAGAGAGAGGGAGGGAGAGAGAGAGGGAGGGAGAGAGATAGGGAGAGAGATAGGGAGAGGGAGAGAGTGAGAGGGAGAGAGACAAGAGTAGAGAGAGAGGGAGAGAGGGAGAGGGGGAGAGAGAGACGGGGAGAGAGACAGGAAGACAGAGAGAGACAGGGAGAGAGTGAGAGGGAGAGAGAGGGAGAGAGAGGGAGAGAGAGGGGGAGAGAGAGAGAGAGAGGGAGAGAGGGAGAAAGGGAGAGATGCAGGGTTAGAGAGAGACAAGGAGAGAGACAGGGAGAGAGTGTGAGGAAGAGAGAGAAGGGGAGAGAGAGGGAGAGAGAGAGAGGAGAGAGGGGAGATGCAAAGCTGCAAGTGCATGCTTGACATCAACGTGCTTATGTGGTTAGGGGGCTTGGTGGAAGAGCCTGATGGTTGTTGCTTGTGGGAGAGTGGTGTGTATGTGTGTGTGTGTGTGTGTGTGTGTGTGCTGACGTGGGACATAAAATCTGGTAACAAAGAAGAATGGTAGTTCCTAGGACAAGATACAGGCAGAGAAAGTAATAAATAAAAATCAATAAAGGAGAAAGAAATGACAAGTATAATTATTTATGGCGACGAAAGGATTAAATAAGGATTGAACAAGGACAAAAGAACCAGGATATAGAATATTTTTGTGAAAGAATAAATTCATAAGCTGTAAAACACACACAAAAGAAAGAAAGACAGAAAGACAGAAAGAAAGAAAGAAAGAAATAAAGAAAGAAAGAAAGAAAGAAAGAAAGAAAGAAAGAAAGATAGAAATAGTCATTGGTAACAACGAAAAGATTGAACGTAGGAAAGAACGACGAAAGAAAGGGGATAGCATAAATTACAGTATGAAACAATAGATGTTATAGGAAATAATGAAGTTGCAAAGAAAGAAAGATATAACTAATATTAGTATACTGGCAGTAAATGACAGTTTTCAAGACAGTAATAACGATGGTAGAGAATGAAACAAACTGAAGGAAACAGGATAGACAAAACAATAAAAACGTGACCGAAAAAGAAAGTAAGGTATTACAGAAAGGAAAGCATGACGAGTGACAAAGAGGTTAAAAGAAATGAGTGACTGAAAAGATAAACCAACCAGTGAAAAGAAGAAAGATGGAAATACACAAGACACACAAAGAAAGAAACCAGAAATAAGGAGTGAATCAATGAACGAGAACACGACGCATTGGTTGAAGATTACCGGAATATGACTTACAAATTTACATTTACAAAACAGAGGTCTATGCAAAGACAAATAACGTCGGAGGGGAGAGAACATTATATGAAACAATACGATTAACAACCACACAAAGACTAAATGTCAGTTCCTACACAAAGTGATATAAAGGAAGAGCAAGAGAAAGGCAAACAGTTTAGTCTGCGATGGCATCAGAAAACAACGGGGAAACTAAACATTTGGGGGGAAATAACGCCAGTGTATTCTACCTGTGTTGTTATTTCTTTGTGTTAACAGAATATATTATGTGCCGCTGCCTCAATAAAGAGATATCCGACTTCAAAACTCCGTTAACTTCAAACTACGTTTACTTCAGGTTCCGACCCTTCCCGAAAACTTTCAACAAGTTAATGTTACGCACGTGTAACTTTTTTTTTTTCACCTTCTGTAAAAAAATAAATAAAAACCCACGTCAGGTTATCGACTGCATCCCGAGCCTTCCTTTTGTTAACCTTTGTATCACTAAACCTGAACGAGGAAGGGAAGGGGAAAAAACCAGGACTAATTATATTTTGTTTATTGTGGAGGACTGGCTGTAGGTTCGGCTGCCCACCTTTTGCCGCACACAGAACAAAGAGATTCCATTTGACTGCGTTTGTTAGCGTTACGGTACCGTGACCTCGCAAGGTCATCGATCGCGCTTTTCTGACAGGGATATGGTTCATATCTAATTATCCCAGTTGCCACTAATGGTAGGGGGTGGGGAAAGGGGGGGGGGGTAGAGAAGTCGGGGGGGGGGGGGGGGTGGGGGGGTGTGACTTGGTGTAATGTTGTGATAGAAGGGTGGTACAGATTTGTGCAGCGAACATACGTTTCCCCTCCCCCCCCCCCCCCTCTTTCACTCTGACACACACACACACTCACCACACACACACACACACACACACACACACACACACACACACACATACATATATATATATATATATATATATATATATATATATATATATATATATATATATATATATCGATTAATTTAAATTTAATAGTTAACTTTTGAAAAATTAACGATTAATTAATAGTTAATTTCGATTAAAGCAAAACATTTATAGTCACATAACTCACATTATAGTCGTATTTGTCAAAAATCGAAATAACACTGGATTGTCTTGTTCATATGTCATCTAATAACCAACTATGCAAACAGACGAGTATGTTGACAGTATTTGCTTCAAGTGACGAGCGCGTCTTATTAACAATATAACCAGCAGAGCTGAACAATCGTTCACATGGAACTGAGGTAGCCGGTATGCACAGAATGGTCTTGGCAAGGAATGCCAATTTTGGATATCGATGTTCATTAAGTTTCCACCATTGTAAAGGGTCAACCGATTCAGCAACTTTCTTCTCCATTTCAGACTCCATTAGCTTAATACGCTTTTCATTTGGTTCACATATAGTTTCATTGTCAATGTCAGTATCATTCGTTGCAGCAGTCTCCATCTGCTCATCATGAACATCAACTGCTATTTGTTGTTCAATACGTGACCAAGTTCGTTCTTTTGCATCTTTTGACAAACACTTCAGGTATTTGTAGCGTGGATCAAGTGCTGTTGCAATCTGTAGTATTTCAATACTTGTCATATTAGCTACACGTTCACTGAAGTCATTAACAGATGCTGCCTTAAATTTAGCTATGTAGCCCGGATCATCATCGTGTACAGTCATATGCTTTGTCAACGATGATAGCAGTGGCAATACACAGCTACATGAAACATAATCTTGACCGCCAAGCAGGACCGTGGTCTGACAGAATAAGTCCAAAACTTTGACATATTTCGAAATCTTCTCCCAATCTGAATCTGACAGTTTTGGACCTTTGTATTGCATTCTTTTCATCTGACATGTAGACAGTTAATGCTTCTCTGACCTGTAGAAGACTCTGTAGCATAATAAACATACTGTTTCATCTTGTTGGTACATCTTGCTGCAGCTTACACAATGGTGACTCAGTACAATTTTGCAACTCGGTTGTGTTTGCAGCACTATGTTTAAAATTTCCGACAATATTTCGACATCCGGTTCATTTGTATAGTGATGGGAGAAAAGTTTTCGATTAATTAGTTAAAAAAAAATTAATCCGTTAAAAAAAATTAACGATTAATCGATTAATTAATCGTTAACTTCCGCAGCCCTAATATATAATACATACAGATATACATACACACACACACTAACAGACTGACACACACACACACGCACGCACGCACGCACACACACACACACACACACACACACACACGGAGAGAGAGAGAGAGAGAGAGAGAGAGAGTTCTCCAGCAATGTAGTAACCAGTTCATCTACTGACATATTGCCAGTGCATGACACAATCCTCACTGCCTGCTTCAACTTCTTTCTCCTTTATTTTTACTTCTTACCTAGCTGTTATGTTCTAGAGCTGTGGTTCTCAACCGGTGGGGAACCTTCCCCCCCCCACCCCCCCCCCCCCCCCCCCCCCCCCCCCGGTGGAATTTTAGGGTTTCCAGGGGGGAATTAAGATTATTTCAAGATCACGTTAATGCAAGAACCGATTACTTGATATATTCTTTCCCTTCATACTTTACGGTTCTGTACGTCTCACCCTTTTGAAATTCATTTTATAATGTAAGTAGACCAGCTAATCACGTTCTATGTAGACGGCTAGACTTGTGCTATTAAATTTAGCTTCCATTATTACGTATACTGTGTAAAAAAGGGGGGGGGGGATTTTAGGGAGGAAATACGAAAGGGTGGGGGGGGGGGGAATGACGCTCTGAAAATATGATGAAGGGGGGCACGGGCCAAAAAAGGTTGAGAAGCACTGTTCAAGAGCTTCTGCTGTCACACGATAACGCATGTTGTATCCTTGTGTGTCTGTGAGTAATGTTTTAGTATGCGCGTATTGCTGAATACTCGTGTGCCAGTAAGTTGATATTGTGTTGTGTGTTAAGTTGTAGTTTGTGGTATCTAAGTGTATTTTGCAGTGACAGTGCGTTTACCTTGTGGTTTTGCTGGATTTGGTAGCCAAGCAATATTCCATTTCATGCCCATTGGACCTTGCTACAGACATACCTGTGCTATGAAGTGTAGCAGTCTAAGTATTACTTCGTGCACCTTTAGATGTCAATCTGAATGTAGTTATACTAAGCTGCAGTCAACTTGAGCTTGTTGATATCTCCATAGAGCTTGTCCTCAAATGAAGCAGGTGTGTGCCAAAATATCTTTCTCTGTTCTGCATATCTTAGGCACTCCTGCAGAAAATGTCTAGCTGCCATTTTACCAGTTCCACAATTACACTAATCGGTATCTCCTATCATTAGTTTATTGAACAAGTGGTATTTCAGCCTGTTATGTCCTGTGCGGAGTCTGAAAATTGCTACTTGTTCACTTCGGTCGAGTTTGAAATATGCATCATCTTTCTGGTGGCCTGGATGCTCTGATTTCCATTTGGTTCTATAAGTGCTTTTAATAAAACTCTTTGTTTCATTATAGGTTATGTCTGTGTCAGGCTGAGGTAGCCGTCCGCCCTCTTTTGCTAGTCTGTCAGCCTCTTCATTTCCAGGTATACTGCAATGTGATGGGATCCACTGTATTACAACTGTTTTGGATTTCTGACATAGTCCATGGAGAGCTGCTTTTGAGTCTGCTAATTACATGCTGTTTCAGTATTGAGACAGCTGACTTTGCATATGTGAAGGTAGCTATTTGCCTCTCTTTATTTCCCTCCATCAAGAGCATTTCTGCTGCGGTTTTCAAAGCCTCTACCTCTGCTGTGAAGTTACTTGAAAATTTTCCAGTTGCAACTGACTGTTTTTTCCAACCTCTATTTTTTAAATGTAGGAGAATTCCCTCTTCTCCATTTTCTGTTGAAATTTTGACTGATCCATCTGCATATGTATAGGTCCAATTGCTACTTGGGTAACGTTCTTTTATGTAAACACAAGAAATAAATGGGGAGAACCGCTGAGGCCACTAAGACAATTACATAAATAGACACACATAGTATTATTTGGCGCTCACAGAAGGAGAAGAAGGAAATAGAGACTAGAGGACGCACTAGACAACATTAAAATTTGAAAGCTATAGTTACCAACCGCGATCGAACCTCTCGCCTCCAAAATGACGACGGCGCCTCGCTGCATGAACAAGTGTACTTCGACGCACGACCAACTGGAGTGTCTAGTTGGTAGTACGTCGAAGTACACTTGTTCCTGCAGCGAGGTGCCGTCGTCATTTGGAGGCGACAGGTTCGATCCCGGTCGGTAACTATAGCTTTCAAATTTTATTTTGTCTAGTGCGTCCTCTAGTCTTCTATTTCTTCTTCTCCTTCTGTGAGCGCCAATAATACTATGTGTGTTCTTTTATGTTTTAGGTCAAATTTTCCCTTCTTTCTGTTTCATTCGAGTGTTCTTTTTCTCAATTATACCATACACATTTTCTATCATAACCAGGCCAGTTGCTGCTGTCTCCGAGCTGGGAACTTGTGTGCATTGTAAATGGGTTTGACTGTTGATATGTTAAGTATAGGATCTGCCTCCAATCTTTCTTTTTGCAGTTTCTAAAAGTTGCTACGCTTCAGTCTTCCTTTTCAAACCATAAACTTTTATTAAATGGCTTGTTCGGCATCACAAATTTGCTGCTGTTCTGGTCTAATACCTCTCTATCCTCATTGGTTGTAACGTGATCTTTCAGTTCGTTGTTGCTTCAGGCTCAGTTTGAACCACTAACTTGATTTTGGCTCTACTATTTGTTGCTTGCGCTTGGTCGTTGGCTTGGCTCAACGCGAGTCCTGTTGTCGGATAAGGCCCTGTAGTCCACTCAGTAGATTACAGACCTGAGTTTGCGTTAGTATCCGTTGTCCCATGTCTGTTATGTGTCAGACTGGGCTCTCGCCGTCAGGCGCCTCTCCGATTCGGGGATCGGCGATTAGAATTTAGAAGACCCACACTGTTCCCGGACGCTCTACGAGACCGTCATGTTCTGGGTAATAACCTGCCTGGGCCTTGGAAACACGCTCCCCTTATTTTGTTTAAAGTTAGACTTAGCTGCTGTTGTCCAAGCTGTGATGCCATATTCCAGTACCTGGCCTCACCCGTCCAATATATAGCTTCTTGAGAACTTTCTCATCTGCTCCCCACATTGTACCAGCAAGCTTTTTCGTGATTGTCATCCTTTGCCTTCCTCTTAGTTCCATTTTTCTCAACCTGTGTCTTTCATGTCAGGCGACGATCAAAGGATGACTCCTAGATAGTTTGAATTTTCTTCATGGCGCAATATTTTTCCATTCAGTACCAGCTTAGGGTGCTGAGTTTTATTTGAGAGGGAGAACACTTTGCATGTTGTTTTCTCCTCACTCATTTTCACTAGCCATAATTTTGACCAGTAATCAAGCACTAATCTAGGCTTGCTGTATTCTGATGTTAGCTGTACTAATATATTATACAGATGTCCATATGACTAGGTCATCTGCAACGGAGGATGTATGTACTCTGGCTGGAAAATTTTGTGTGATGTCATTTATATATGCTAGGAATAATGTTGGTGAAAGACCTCCTTCTTGATGGACACCTTGCTCCAACAACATCTTTTGCTTGTTTGTCCTTGAACATTTGTCCTGGCAGTTCTGTTCTCAAGGTAGTGGCTGATCCATTAGTATATTTTCCCACAAACAAGCATTTTTTTTTTGCAGTTTTACTTTCAGTCCTTCCCTCCATACTTTATCAAATGCTTTTTCTAAATCTATCCAGGTCAATAGTGTGTGTGTGTGTTTTTTTCTCTTGGAAGGCATCCTCTATTTCCTGAGCTATATAGGTTATTTGGTCTTCAGTGGATCTGTACTTTCTGAATTCTGCTTGGTGTGGTGTTAGGAGCTAGATTTCTTCCAGATGCCATGTTAGCCTGCCATTGATAATGCGTTCTATTAAGTTTCCTACACAGCTAAGTGAACTGATAGGTCGATAGCCATTTCGTTCTTCCAGGTCTTTTCCTTTCTTTGGGACTGGTATTAGTATAGCTTCCTTTCATGCCTGTGGGACTATTCCTCTCTCCCAGCTGAAATTGAGGACTGCTAGTAGTTTCTGTTTTGCTTTAGTGCCTAGCTCTATTAGCATTTCATTTGTGATTCCATCCTTTTCTGGTGATTTCTTCTTTTTTAGGATATTCATTGCCTGTTCCATTTCTCCCATGTTTAGATTCGCCTTCATATATTCTGCTGCTGTCTCTGTATTACTGTGATGTGTCTGTTTATCTTAGATTGCTTCCTTCTTTTCGGTTTTAATATCAATGTGGTTTGCACTAGCATAGTGTTCCAGTAGTGCATTTGCAGCCCTTTTTTTCCTGTATGCAATGCATTTCCTGTTTTAATTGTTATTTGTTTGTTTCTGGATCCTTCACTGTTCATGGCGTTCACAGGTTTCCATAATTTATTTCCATCGCTGTCAAAACTCAGGTTTTCTGTTTTATTCCCTTCTAAAATCTCTTGTTGTTTGATTTACTGTTCTATTATATTTTGCTGAGATGGCTTCAGTCCAGCATGGTGTGTAATTTTTCCTCGCTCTTCTTGGAATGGACTCAGTGGCCGCCTGTATTATTGCTTTGTTTAGACTTTCTACCATTTGTTTCATATTGCCATGTCGTGTATTTATGTTTTCACAATACTTGTGTGTTAGTATGGCAAATCTTTCCCAGTCAGTTCGTTTGTATTCCAGCCAGGCTTTTGCTCCTGTGGAACATACTCCATATTCATTACAAGCTTGATTGGCCTATGGTCAATACATGCTAACTGGTCAAGCACCTGGCTATCCATTTTGTGGAGGATGTCTCCTGCGCAGAAAGCTAAGTCTGGAGTAGAAGGTAAACCATTTTCTAGAACAAAAGCTCAGTGTGCTATCCGCTCTGCTTTGTTAACAATATAAAATGACACAAAGTAGTGCAGCATTACATAACAGAATTAAGTCACAATTTTATCCGCTTTGTTGATTAGATGGAGATTTGAGTCTATTTCCCAGTTCTCCACTTCATCTCCTCTGCTGTCAGTATCTGGGCATCCCCATCTTTCTGAACGGCCATTAAAGTCTCAGACAATAATGGAGTTTGTGTCAGTTATTTTCATGTTCGAAAAGTGTAATGTCCTAATCTGCTGGGCTATACAGATTGTAGATTCTTATTTTCACGTCCTTTATCATTATATCAGCACCTATAATTTCCGTTTGGTTGTCAGAGATCACAGATACTTCGCTGCAAGGTATTGTGTTTCGTGTAAGTATTAGAACTCCTCTTTTGTGTCCTAACGTCGAAACGTGTGGCCTGATATCCTCAGACTGAGAATTTGCGGTGGGCATTGAGGTGTGTCTCTTGAATGCATGCCACATCTATTCTATCTTTATAAAGACGATTTATTAGGGGGACTTTCTTGTTAGAAACTTCTTCAGCATTCCACTGTAGTATGTTGAGTGTCCCGGGTGTTTGGTCAATAGCTCTTCGCTACTCCTCTGTGCCTTGACTCCACAGCACAGGGGAAGGTGACCACCAGTAGTCATGGGTGGACCCCTTCGAGGCTGGGGGCCGGCACTATCACCGCCTGATGGGATTTCACGGAATTAGCACCATACTGATTAATTTTAATCTGTGGCATCATGGATTGATTAAGCTACTTTGCACTGCTTTGTCAAGCCTGTGGCTCAGTACATCCAATTTCGACAAGCATTTTTCGGGTGTTCTCTCCCTAGCCTTTGACTGTCCCCATTCTACTATAAGGCAATAGGCGTGTGTCTCTCGTAGTCTGATTCTCCCTTGACCTATCCGACATGGGAGACCCTACCAGTAGCTGTGCCACCGTCGGCATAGCTATTTGGGTCATAACACGCAAACCCCTCTACCACGACAAGGTGGAGACACGGCAGAGGGGGAACATCAGTCTGACAGAAAGTACAGTCAGGACGAGAGACAGGCAGTAGTGGAGATTCATTGCAATCAACCTTCATTATGGAGACGGCACCTGATTGATCATGGGCATAAAAAGGGAAGGAACTGGCAAGAATCCGCGATTAGATCGATGTTCTACAAAGAGCCTGTAACACGTTGATGATTAATGTCTCTGGAGTCATCCAGTTTCTGCGATATGGGTTATAGGTCATATCCACAGGCAAGGGGATCTCCAGTTGTGCCTGCCTATATCTTTTGTTTGCAGCCGTCGGAGAGAAACATCAATATCCCTTCATGTTTTCTGTTGCAAGATATCAATACCGACCTCTGCATTACAATTAATGATCGCTGACGGTCACGAAAGCCAGACAGTTGATTAAGCTGCAAGCTCAGCCTTGACCCACACGTCTACCTTAAGTGTCAGGCATGCAGGCTTCTGCAATAAAGCGAATCATACCAATTATTTATTTTGACTTTCCAGTGCAAAAAACAACGGCAAACTGCTGAACGTAAAGATTGCCTAGTCAATGACAAATAGCACAAAACTGCTGTGGCTGCTGGCGTTGTCATATAAAGAACACGCAACTATTTTTCTAGTGCAGATAGTCGCATTGGTGCTGGGACAGGGTCATGTAATCAGTGGACTGACCTGCTTGTCGGGGGGAAGAATGCCATCATTGTGGTCAAAGTATTGTGATCAGCACACGGTTCCATAGCGCGCGCGGTAGCGAAGTTGGCAGGAAGTTACGCTAATAATGTCATGAATGAATCACCCCCACCCCCAAATAAAAACGAAAAGTGGACAGTAAGTTTTATTAGAACACGATTACAAGTAACACAACTGACTTTGCAACTAAAACCATCACAGAATAAACAAATACAAACCGACACAATTACAATTACATGAGAAACACTACATGAAAATATAAATATCAAAGTTATTTGTCTGTATCCTTGTTGTGGGCTGGGTATGTCTTTCAAAGGATCGGCGTGTAATGAAGGGAACGCATGGAAAATCAACCTAGGGTTGATCACAAAGTCCTATAAAGGACATGAAATATGAAGGGAAAAAAAACCGCAATATCTTCCAAAAGCGAACAAGCAATAAAGCGAACAGCAATAAAGCGAACCACAATAAAGCGAACCGCAATAAAGCGGCTTTTCGGAGTATAACATGGTAGTTTGTTGACACAATAATTAGTTGATCACGCGGCGTGGGCGTTTCATGTGGTGATATTTCACCTTTACTTGTATGATGATCCATGGAAGAGGAGGCAGAAAGTGGAACGGGAGATGGGAGAGGATGAGAGACGGAGAGCCCCCCCCCCCCCCCCCCCCCCACTCCCCCCTAGAATTGAGACGTTGTCCGCGGAAGACATGGACATACTTAACCTCGTAGCCGGGATGTTAGGGATTCGACTGCCGCTTTAGCATCTTCACTTCCTTAGGAGGGAAAATGAGGACAGCGTGCTCATAGCAATCCAAAGTACACCGCAGAGGTCGGATGTGTCCGCCTAAGGGCGCAAATAAACTGCACAACGCAATTACTCTGGGGAAAAAAACCACTCCGGATGAAAGCTGAAGAAGAAGAATAAGAAGATTGATTGATTGATTGATTCATTTAGGAACCGACATCACAGCATTCGGGGCATTCCCATAAGCGCTCCGTCCCCATCCTCAGAAGCCAGCGAAGAGTTCCAACCCCAATAGTACCAGTAAAGATGTAGAAGAAGAAGAAGAAGAAGAAGAAGAAGAAGAAGAAGAAGAAGAAGAAGAAGAAGAAGAAGAAGTAGAAGAAGAAGAAGAAGAATCCAAAGTACACACAACGTCTACCGGGGTAGATGAGGAAAGACTACTAGTTAATTCATGAGAATGGAGCATGATGATCCTACTATGATACATCAGTAGTAAGGAAGGGTGGAAACGAAGCGGAATGAGGGCGATTTTTTGAGGGATGGTGAGGGCTGGTGAGGGTTGGTGAGGGATGACGAGGGTTGGTGAGGGTTGGTGAGGGATGACGAGGGATGCCACTGCCTCCCTCGCCCTCGAGTTGTGGTCTGCCTCATGCCTTCCAGCTCCTTCCTGTTTTTTTAAGTGTCAGCTGTCGTTTTTAATCAGAGCATCGGGGTTAACAATGAAAAGATCAATTGAACTATGGCGCCAGGTTTGCTAATTGATTCAGAAGATGTCAGCCGGTGTAATGCATTAATTATCTTCCCGTTTGTATAGACGACATAAGAGGTGTCAGGTGGTCGACAAACAAGCGGAGTCGGGTGGTAAAGTGAGGGCAGTCGGGGTGCAGGGAGTGAGCAGGGTCGGTCGGACCAGGTAGGTTCCGCTTGTTATGACGATGCCGCGTGGTATGACGATTCATACCACCCGGTCGACTATTCTTCGTGTTTTTCCTAGATCGATATTTTTTTTTTGATTGTCTGTGGGTTAAAAAAGAATTTAAATGGCCGGTAAATTATGCAAGGTAGTTGGTGATATTAATCGGAGTATGTGTAACAAAGGAAAAGATCAATTGAACTAGGTGGGTAGGCTCAGTAAAGATGAGTTCGATAACGGCGGCGGCATCGTTCCTAATTGTTTCACAAGCTGTGACCAGCTGTATAACCCTTCCTTGTCTTCACATTTGTATGGTAACACTGACGCATTGGAGATGCCAGCCATGGTAAAGAAGAAAAAAAATAATAATTATCTTCCCGTTTGTATAGACGTACACAAGCTAGTTGGTACCATAGGCCCCCTCATATGGAGGTGATGGGTTCGAAGCTCGATTCTTTATCGTTGGTAAGTGTATGGGGTGCGTAGAGGGGCATAGGGGATGTGGCGGGATATCACCAGTGTGTAACAGGGGTGTCTAGTTGTTGTCAATGCGCTTGATAGGTTCGAGTCCTACTGTGTGGTGGAGTAGTGTAGTAGTAGTAGTCAAGGTTGTAACGGAGATAGGTGGTGTTGTAGGCATCGTTTGAGAGTCGAAACACGCACCTGGTTGATAAGGGTGTCCACGCTAGGTGGCTCTTTTTAAGTGTATACGAAGCCGTAAATGTATAACAACGGTGTCTAGTTGCGGCCATAGCGTTTTTCGGGGCGAAACCTACTGTGTGTGGAGTAGTGTAGTAGTAGTAGTCAAGGTTGAAAACGGAGATAGGTGGTGTTGTAGGCATCGTTTGAGAGTCGAAAACACGCACCGGTTGATAAGGGTGTCCACCCTAGGCGGTTTCTTTTTAAGTGTATACTAAGCCGTAAATGTATAATAACGGTGTCTAGTTGCTGCCAAAAGCGCTTGTCAGGGTCGAAACCTACTGTGTGGTGGGGTAGGTGGCAGGGCGAGTATGTAACGCAGCTAGGTGGTATCATTGGCGGTTCAAATCCCCCCCCTGGTCGCTAACTATAGCCAACACAGCCCCCGGTGGTTCGAATCCATTTGGTTTATCCCCTTTGTTTTTTTTCTCAAAAAAACCTAAGTTCCACACCCAGCAGTTTCAGCGTAAATGCTCATTGTCTTCCCCTTTATCCCAAAAGTACAGGTTCAACACTCTTTTTCTCTAGCAATTCCCATCTTTTTACTGGTCAATACGTTTTTCAGCTTGCAAAAGGTTATCTTCGCCACGGCGGTTTTTGTGCTAATCTCTTCAAGGCATCCCCCCATCATTTGTTGGAATTTTCCCAAAAGATACTTGTATCTTTTTACTCATTGTTTCAGAATTTTCCCCATTTCCCTGTATATTACGCGTGGTATTTCTTTTCTTCATAGTGACAATCAAACCCGGTCTTTTTAAAAATTTAATTCTAACCCTAGTTTTTCCCCGGGTGAAACTGAGACAGTAGGGAAAGGGGTTTTTCACATACTGCCTCAGTTTACTAGAGGGCAATGACGGGAAATGATTTTGAGACAGAAAGTTCACCAACCAGTATAAGTTAAAAATTAGTGAGTGACCGGGCGCTGACTTGATCACGGCCTCTAACCGAGAGTTTACCTTTCGTTGTTAGTGAAATGAGAAATTCAGGAAACATGAACCCAAAACGTAGCATAGGCTTTGGGGGGAAACTGTCAGTTTGGGCAAGAATACAACGGAGGGGCAGATTTATAGCAGTGGGAATGTGCTTGAGCTGGGAAATCAAATTTTAAAAGGGCATGAACTCAAACAAGGACGATAAACTCAGGACCATGAACTTCAGAGACAATGTAGATTTGGGTTAATGATATGATGGTAGTATGCAAATTAAGCAGGGTACGCGAGGTACTGATTGGGTGCCCTTCACAAGGAGAAAGCATGGTCACGTGATTCGAGAAAGGCGCCAATTCAAGAGGTGATATAAAAGTTGGATCCAGTCAGTTTAGACAGTGTGGAACGAGCAAGAGTGCGGTAGCAACAGATCCGAGGGCTGGGCGGTCGCCCACCCCAGCAGGAAGTGTGAGTTGGGAACTTCAGCAATGGTGATGTCTAAATCCCGGGCTGTTTAGTGTCTAAGAAGATGGAGGGGCAGTATTAAAGACGGAAGAGATGCCATATCACAGTTTCGTCTGGACTGCCGAAGTAAAGTAGGATGGTCAAGGATCTGTGAACCATTTATTCCAGATAGATAAATCTGATGGAGTGGAACGCAAATTCCGAGGATCACAAAATGGCGTGCAAGCCATTTGAGAAGGACTGTTGGCTAAAGAGCACTCAGTAGTTGCGGTGATGGCTAAACGTCACCAGGACGACCATAACCAGGGACACTGCGGTTGGAACCACACAGGAGACTGTCAAATACAACTGGAAACCGGTGGTGGGATCCACGGCAAACGAGGTTGAAGAGGGCAATCGCATTTCAAATATGGGACCCAGATGATCAAGGGGACGACAGAAGAAAAATGTAAGTTGACATAAGACTTAGTTTAATTGTATATTATAATCAAGTATCTTAGTTTAGAGAGCTATAGCAAACTACTGTAGGTAAGTTTACCGAATAATTATGAGCAGTCGACAAAGGATTAGGTTTGGGATGCGACGTCCTGCAAATTACGTATATATAAATGGCGGTCTAAGTGTTGGGAGTCATATTAATGGGGAAGATAAGCAGAGTGTGGATAAACTGTATATGTTCATGTAAACTGAGCCATTAGCCTACAAGATTAATGAGAACTAGGCTAGTGCAAGTGCATGTAAATACGAAGAGATGGCAGTATTGCAAGAAAAAGGGCACAGCGACCAAACACAGCAGACGACAGAAGAAGATAGCCAGGCACTCGCGATCCTAGGTCAACCAGAAAATAGGGGCGGGTGAGATCGTTGGCCAGAGACGGGGGGGGCACAGGAAAGAATGCGTGTCTTTTTTTAAACTGGACATAGGTGAAAGGAGGTCGCGCTTCTGCGGTTGTGTAGCTAAGGTGTAGTTGGGCTGGCCCGGCGTGGTACAGGCAGCGAGTTCAGATCTTCGGGTGAATGGTTAAATACTTAATGTTGGCTGTAGGCGGCGCGTTGGGAAATAGGCTATAAAAAGTTAGTTAAATATAAAAGACGATAGATTACTTGTTTACAATAAGGTTCTTAATTTATGTTATGGCTAAGATATACTAATACTAGTATAGATAAAGAATAGATAGATGTCAAGGACTTTGTAGGTAGTGAAAGACTAAGGTTTATTCTCACATAAAACTCACGGGTATTGTTTTATAATGTTTCAGACATTGTCTGGGTAAACAGTTACCCGCTGAACAAGTTGGATGGGAGCGAATTAATTCCCTGGGTATATGGATTGATGGATCAATCTGTGGATCAATGGGTTTTTGGGGCTGAATACATGTACCACTGATAAGCCTACGGAGAGATAGTTATGAAACAAAGGCCGGTGTAATTCCTAGATTTAGCCCTTTTTCTTCATGCGGTTGGGAGGTGATAGTAGGTAATAATTCCCTAACATCTGGTTGATAGTTTATTACATTTTCCCTCCCCTTGTGACGTCATGCAGTATTGTGTTGTTTTTGGAGTCGATTATACATAGATGTGTCTTCAATGCATGTACTGGTTACTTTATGGATTATGCTGTAGATTGTCACTCTGTTACTGTTCAGAAGAAAAAAAATATGTTTGAGTTGCCTTTTATTTCGACTTGTCAGTCTGAAAAATTTTAATTAGAGTAGTTTAGAGCCCTTGTGGGGGGCTGTACATCTTTTCTATAACCTGATAACATACACCACGAGACATTGATGGTGCAATAGTAATTAACTATTGTTCTCACGCGGAGACACGAACCTCTATCTGTCGTATCCCTTACTCTCATCCTTTTTCTCCTTCTCTCTCTTCTCTCCCCTTGTTTCCCTCTTTCTTTACTATCAAAGGTAGTGTGTAGTAGGCAGAGTTCGACTGAGGAACGAACTTTTAGGCTTCACACTATCTTATATAAATTTCCCTCATCATTCTTTTCTTTCTTTTCCTCTCCCCTCCTATTTCCCCCTTTTCTTCTTCCTTTTTTTTTTCTCTTGATCAAAAATGGCGTCGTCGGCAGGATTGTTTCCAGAATAATCTGGGGTTCCTATTGTAGTCCAGGAGTTCCCAGAATATTCCATGTGAACTTTGTCTCGGCGGTGTCAGGTTTACTAATAGTAAGATCGTATACATAGATTTGTCGCTTAAGTCAGTAGTTCGTGATTGCCTGCTCGATAGTTGTCTCAGTAAGTGTTCCTTTACTAGGCTACTTATTTTATAGCTGGTTGGTAAATTGTCTGAACTATCTGTCGGCGAGGTTTCTACTAAGTCTGTTCAGTTAGAAACTCTTGTGTAAAGTACACCGGCCAAACCACCTTGCTACAAAAATTACAGGAAAACCCACTACAACAAAATACCCAGGGATAGCCAACTCAGAAGGAGAGTCAGCGCAGCGGAATCTGTCCGAAATGAGCTCAGACAACAGCTGAGCAGAGCAAGTCAACGTAAGGGTGGTCTTATCTTGTTATCGTTAAAGGACAAGTTCCTCTTTTCAGTGCACTTTAAAAGGACTAACTCACTGATTGAAGGGTATCACAATAAAATACCCCACCGTTATCCCAAAGGGCCCACCCACTCTTCGTCCAGGAAGTAGAGTCATGATTGACGACAGGGTATGGCAAGGAAACCCAGAGCCATGCAAAGTATAAGAAAAATTTCCCCACACCTGACATGCAGAGCAATCCAAACCTGTGGCTGTGGGACGGATGTCATTTAGTTTGTCGGGAAGGCAGCTGTTTGCCTGGCTGAACTCAATACGTCGGGTGGCAGTGGAAACCCTCTGAAACCATCAGGACAATATGTTTCAACCCCCCCCCCCCTTTTTTCCTTCTGCAGAAGAGAACAGAGCGAGACGGGCTGTGCCAAACGTTAACAATGGCACATGTGCATACAAAAATTCACGCATGAACAATTAGATCATCAAGAGGGGATATTCCCTGTGTTTTATTTAGTGAGTTTTTATGGCTGTTGTGAAGAGACAAATGACAGTGTAATTCGTGGTAGTTAGAAAATCCCTTTATTTTAGAAGCGGGAACAGAGGTGGAATTCATCGTACCGGGGTGTTCAAGTTTCAAGATACCAGAATTAGACATGTTAACAGTGTTGGGCAGTGAATGACAAGGACGCCCTATATTTCTGCCCGTGCATATAGAATAGACACAAAGAAACAATCGTAGAAATTCAGTGAAGAAGAAAACGGAATCCAGAGAGCACCCGCAAGCAGAAACATATTCTTTATATATTTATTCCCGCTGACAATGAACAGTAGTTAAATAATTAGTTAAACATTCGTGCTGTGGGGTTTTTCATTATTGAATGACATTTTGGGCGGAGGGGTTTTTGGGTAGTAGCGTTTAGCCATCCTTTGTTTGTTTTACAGGTTCATGAATGTAGTTAGAAACATGTTATTTTGTTGTTTAAATAATATGACTACTTGATAGGATCAACTGTTGTGGAGCAGTTAGCTCCCTTGTTTTTCCATAGCGGAAGTTGTCAAGTCGGGTACGCGAATGCTTTTATTTTTGTGTGGGCCTCACTATTGTTGGGCAGACACAACTGTAGTATTGGGTGTCATAGTGACAACACACAGTTCAACGTCGTGCCAGGAGGCCAAGAAGTCCATTTATAATCTGAGATTGCCCGGGTAGATGTTAATGCGGGTATATGTTTTTTTTTAAAGTGAAGGGGCATGGCGAAGAATACATGTTAGCGCCATGTCCGGGAACTGGGCAAACAAATGTTTTTTTTAGAGTTATTTCAGCGCCAGGGGGTCCAAGAACTGGGCACACATTTTTTTCAGAGTTATTTCAGCGCCAAGACAATTGAGCATGATGTCCAACGACTGGGGGCACATTTGTTTTTATGTCAAAAACTGTTTCATGATATATGTTTGGTTTGTTTCTATGGCCACTAAATGTTTTTTACTTACAGTAGGGGCTGGTTTTTTTTGTGTACATCGGCGGTTATTGTGAAGATTGCAGCTTCAGGCTGATGGTCCTTGCGAATAGGGGAGAATTGGTTGTTTTATTATGTGTGGTGACCAGGCATTTGCCTGTCGTGTCACAGGAATTGTTACAATGTTTTTTTTCAGATTCAAGGATGACTACATATGTCCTAGTGGGTAGCACCGATGTGAATTTGATTGTTGGTTTTGTTGTTGTTACAGGGGAGTGGCATATTAAGTGAATGCCTATATTGACTTGTTTTATTAATTGTGGTGCCCCTAAGTATTGCACCCATTTATTGATGATTTTGTTTTCTGGGGAATCCCCGGCATGCCAGGTATTGAACTGTTTTATTGATAATATTTGTTGGTTACTATTTTGTTATGATGCACGTCAGAAGACGAACAAGATTTAACTGCCTTATGCACTGGGAGAGCAGGGGGTGCAACCAGTATTTATTATATTATTATTAATATTTGGGGTGGAAGTTCCAAAAAGAGTTTTTTACCTTAGGCGTCCAATATTGTTTATGAGGGATGTCAGATGCGGAGCCAGGGCTTCGATCTCAAGGAGGAATGACGGTATATTGATGGTGGGACCCATCAACTTTTGGTAGGTGGGTATGAGACAGTAGGGAAAGTGGTTTTCACATACTGCCTCAGTTTACTAGAGGGCAATGACTGGGAAAGATTTTGAGACAGAAAGTTCACCAACCAGTATAAGTTCAAAATTAGTGAGTGACCGGGCGCTGACTTGATCACGGCCTACTAACCGAGAGTTTACCTTTCGTTGTTAGTGAAATGAGAAATTCAGGAAACATGAAGCCAAAAAGTAGCATAGGCTTTGTGGGGAACTGTCAGTTTGGGCAAGGAATACAACGGAGGGGGGAGATTTATAGCAGTGGGAATGTGCTTGAGCTGGGAAATCTAATTTAAAGAGCATGAACTCAAACAAGGACGATAAACTCAGGACCATGAACTTCAGAGACAATGTAGATTTGGGTTAATGATATGATGGTAGTATGCAAATTAAGCAGGGTACGCGAGGTACTGATTGGGTAGCCCTTCACAAGGAGAGAAGCATGGTCACGTGATTCGAGAAAGGCGCCAATTCAAGAGGTGATATATAAGTTGGATCCAGTCAGTTTAGACAGTGTGGAACGAGCAAGAGTGCGGTAGCAACAGATCCGAGGGCTGGGCGGTCGCCCAGCCCAGCAGGAAGTGTGAGTTGGGAACTTCAGCAATGGTGATGTCTAAATCCCAGGCTGTTTAGTGTCTAAGAAGATGGAGGGGCAGTATTAAAGACGGAAGAGATGCACATATCACAGTTTCGTCTGGACTGCCGAAGTAAAGTAGGATGGTCAAGGATCTGTGAACCATTTATTCCCGATAGATAAATCTGATGGAGTGGAACGCAAATTCCGAGGATCACAAAATGGCGTGCAAGCCATTTGAGAAGGACTGTTGGCTAAAGAGCACTCAGTAGTTGCGGGTGATGGCTAAAAGTCACACAGGACGACCATAACCAGGGACACTGCGGTTGGAACCACACAGGAGACTGTCAAATACAACTGGAAACCGGTGGTGGGATCCACGGCAAACGAGGTTGAAGAGGGGAATCGCATTTCAAATATGGGACCCAGATGATCAACGGGACGACAGAAGAAGAATGTAAGTTGACATAAGACTTAGTTTAATTGTATATTATAATCAAGTATCTTAGTTTAGAGAGCTATAGCAAACTACTGTAGGTAAGTTTACCGAATAATTATGAGCAGTCGACAAAGGATTAGGATTGGATGCGACGTCCTGCAAATTTCGTATATATAAATGGCCGGTCTAAGTGTTGGGGGTCATATTAATCGGGAAAATAAGCAGAGTGTGGATAAACTGTATATGTTCATGTAAACTGAGCCATTAGCCTACAAGATTAATGAGAACTAGGCTAGTGCAAGTGCATGTAAATACGAAGAGATGGCAGTATTGCAAGAATATAGGAAAAGCGACCAAACACAGCAGACGACAGAAGAAAATAGCCAGGCACTCGCGATCCTAGGTCAACCAGACAATAGGGGCAGGTGAGATCGTTGGCCAGAGACGGGGCGGGGACAGGAAAGAATGCGTGTCTTTTGTTAACTGGACATAGGTGAAAGGAGGTCGCGCTTCTGCGGTTTGTAGCTAAGGTGTAGTTAGGCTGGCCCGGCGTGGTACAGGCAGCGAGTTCAGATCTTCGGGGGAATGGTTAAATACTTAATGTTGGCTGTAGGCGGCGCGTTTGGGGAAAAAGGCTATAATAATGTTAGTTAAATATATATAGACGATAGATTACTTGTTTACAATAAGGTTCTTAATTTATGTTATGGCTAAGATATACTAATACTAGTATAGATAAAGAATAGATAGATGTCAAGGACTTTTTAGGTAGTGAAAGACTAAGGTTTATTCTCACATAAAACTCACGGGTATTGTTTTATAATGTTTCAGACATTGTCTGGGTAAAAAGTTACCCGCTGAACAAGTTGGATGGGAGCGAATTAATTCCCTGGGTTTTGGATTGATGGATCAATCTGTGGATCAATGGGTGTTTGGGCTGAATACATGTACCACTGATAAGCCTACGGAGAGATAGTTATGAAACAAAGGCCGGTGTAATTCCTAGATTTAGTCCCTTTTTTTCATGCGGTTAGGAGGTGATAGTAGGTAATAATTTCCTAACATCTGGTTGTATAGTTTATTACATTATCCCCACCTCCCCTTGTGACGTCATGCAGTATTGTGTTGTTTTTGGAGTCGATTATACATAGATGTGTCTTCAATGCATGTACTGGTTACTCTATGCGATTATGCTGTAGACTGTCACTCTGTTACTGTTCAGAAGAAAATAAATATGTTTGAGTTGCCTTTTTTTTCGACTTGTCAGTCTGAGATTGTGTAGATTAGAGTAGTTTTGAGACATTGTGAGGTGGGCTGTACATTTTTCTATAACCTGATAACATACACCCCCGAGACATTGATGGTGCAATAGTAATTAACTATTGTTCTCACGCGGAGACACGAACCTCTATCTGTCGTATCCCTTACTCTCATCCTTTTTCCTTTTCCCCTCTCTCTCTCCCTTGTTCTCCCTCTTTCTTTACTATCAAAGGTAGTGTGTAGTAGGCAGAGTTCGACTGAGGAACGAACTTTTAGGCTTCACACTATCTATATCATTCCCCTCAACCCCCTCTTTTTTTCTCTCCCCTCTCTTCTCCCTCTCTTCTCTCTCTTCTTCCTCCTTTTTTTCCCCTTTATCACACAAAAAACCGCCTCTATAAAAATTGCAGATCCTGCGCAGTGTCTGTTGATTACATAAAAATTAAAATGAAGGAGTTCACCAAATTAAATTAGATGAAAATTTTTTTACAGAAATTTAAAAGAAGAAATTTTACTAGAAAATTTAATAAAACGACGAAAATACGGAGATCTACCGGCGTGAAAAAAGCTTTTTAAGTATGTTAATGTCAGTTCCTGTGAACATATTTAGCAGAAGCATTCTGCCTAGTATATGCATATTTTGCTTTAAGGTGAAATCAATATGCTGTACCGATCGGAAACAAGAAAAACGAATAAAACAAACTAATAAACAACAAACATTCATTAACGGGGGCCCATTTGTTCATCCCTTTGGGGTTCATGTCTCATTCAACAATTAGTATAATGCCTGAAGTCAAATTTGCGGCTTCAAAATATGTGTTCATAGCATATTTATATATGAAGATATATATTCAAGGTGATTTTTAAAAGGGCAAATTTCCTCATGTCACACGCTGTAAAAGACAATTTCGCTCAAACTTTAAAAATTAGAGTTGAAAAGAGTATGTTGTAGATACTGTTTTTTCCTTTGTTTCTAGTGGGACCTGTTTAATTTTTTGGGTTTATCTGGGGGGGTTTTGTATATTTTCACCACATCTTTACTGATGTTTTTCATTTTGTCTGCTCATTGCCCGCGATCACAGTCAAACATAAGTACATATTCTATGAAAGACAGAGACAATTTGCAGCTATTATTAAAAAAAATGACAAATCGGAGGTCAGCTGATACTCAGACTGAGAATTTGCGGTGGGCATGAGGTGTGTCTCTTGAATGCATGCCACATCTATTCTATCTTTATAAAGACGATTATTAGGGGGACTTTCTTGTTAGAAACTTCTTCAGCATTCCACTGTAGTATGTTGAGTGTCATCAGGGTGTTTGGTCAATAGCTCTTCGCTACTCCTCTGTGCCTTGACTCCACAGCACAGGGGAAGGTGGACCACCAGTAGTCAAGGGTGGACCCCTTCGAGGCTGGGGGCGGCACTATCACCGCCTGATGGGATTTCACGAATTAGCACCATACTGATTAATTTTAATCTGTGGCATCATGGATTGATTAAGCTACTTTGCACTGCTTTGTCAAGCCTGTGGCTCAGTACATCCGATTTCGACAAGCATTTTTCGGGTGTTCTATCCCTAGCCTTTGACTGTCCCATTCTACTATAAGGCAATAGGCGTGTGTCTCTCTTAGTTGGTTCTCCCTTGACCTATCCGACATGGGAGACCCTACCAGTAGCTGTGCCGCCGTCGGCATAGCTATTTGGGTCATAACACGCAAACCCCTCTACCACGACAAGGGGAGACACGGCAGAGGGGGAACATCAGTCTGACAGAAAGTACAGTCAGGACGAGAGACAGGAAGTAGTGGAGATTCATTGCAATCAACCTTCATTAGAGACGGCACCTGATTGATCATGGGCATAAAAAGGGAAGGAACTGGCAAGAATCGCGATTAGATCGATGTTCTACAAAGAGCCTGTAACACGTTGATGATTATGTCTCTGGAGTCATCCAGTTTCTGCGATATGGGTTATAGGTCATATCGCAGGCAAGGGGATCTCAGTTGTGCCTGCCTATATCTTTTGTTTGCAGCCGTCGGAGAGAAACATCAATATCCCTTCATGTTTTCTGTTGCACGATATCAATGCCGACCTCTGCATTACAATTAATGATCGTGACGGTCACGAAAGCCAAGACAGTTGATTAAGCTGCAGCTCAGCCTTGACCCACCGTCTAACTTAAGTGTCAGGCATGCAGGCTTCTGCAATAAGCGAATCATACCAATTATTTATTTGACTTTCAGTGCAAAAAACAACGGCAAACTGCTGAACGTAAAGATTGAATAGTCAATGACAAATGCACAAAAATGCTGTGGCTGCTGGCGATGTCATGTAAAGAACACGCAACTATTTTTTAGTGCAGATAGTCGCATTGATGCTGGCACAGGGTCAATGTAATCAGTGGGCTGACCTGCTTGTCGGGGAGATTGCATTAACACCGTCGTTGTGGTCAAAGTATTGTGATCAGTACACGGTTCCATAGCGCGCGCGCGGTAGCGAAGTTGACAGGAAGTTACGCTGATAATGTCATGAATGAATCACCCCCACCCCAAATAAAAACGAAAAGTGGACAGTAAGTTTTATTAGAACACGATTACAAGTAACACAAACTGACTTTGCAACTAAAACCATCACAGAATAAACAAATACAAACCGACACAATCACATGAGAAACACTACATGAAAATATAAATATCAAAGTTATTTGTCTGTATCCTTGTTGTGGGCTGGGTATGTCTTTCAAAGGATCGGCGTGTAACGAAGGGACGCCTGGAAAATCAAACTAGGGTTGATCACAAAGTCTATAAAGGACATGAAATATGGAGGAAAAAAAAAACCCCAATTAATCTTCCAAAAGCAATAAAAGCGAACAGCAATAAAGCGAACCACAATAAAGCGAACCGCAATAAAGCGGCTTTCGGAGTATAACATGGTGGTTTGTTGACTCAATAATTAGTTGATTCACGCGGCGTGGGCGTTTCCTGAGGTGATATTTCACCTTTACTTGTTATGATGATCCATGGAAGAAGGAGGCAGAAAGTGGAAGGGAGATGGGAGAGGATGAGAGAAGGAGAGCTCCCCACTCCCCCCTAAGAATTGAGACGTGTCCGCGGAAGACATGGACATTCTTATCTCGTAGCCGGGATGTTAGGGATTCGACTGCCGCTTTTAGCATCTTCACTTCCATAGGAAGGAAATAAGGACAGAGTTTACATCTGGGGAAAAAACACTCCGGATGAAAGCTGAAGAAGAAGAATAAGAATATTGATTGATATATTGATTGATTTAGGAACCGACATCACAGCATTCGGGGCATTCCATAAGCGCTCCGTCCCCATCCTCAGAAGCCAGCGAAGAGTTCCAACCCCAATAGTACCAGTAAGATGTAGAAGAGAAGAAGAAGAGAAGAAGAAGAAGAAGAAGAAGAAGAAGAAGGAAGAAGAAGAAGAAGTAGAAGAAGAAGAAGAAGAATCAAAGTACACACAACGTCTACCGGGGTAGATGAGGAAAGACTACTAGTTAATTCATGGAGAATGGAGCATGATGATCCTACTATGATACATCAGTAGTAAGGAAGGGTGGAAACGAAGCGGAATGAGGGCGATTTTTTTGAGGGATGGTGAGGGCTGGTGAGGGTTGGTGAGGGATGACGAGGGTTGGTGAGGGTTGGTGAGGGATGACGAGGGATGCCACTGCCTCCCTCGCCCTCGAGTTGTGGTCTGCCTCATGCCTTCCAGCTCCTTCCTGCTTTTTTAAGTGTCAGCTGTCGTTTTTAATCAGAGCATCGGGGTTAACAATGAAAAGATCAACTGAACTATGGCGCCAGGTTTGCTAATTGATTCAGAATATGTCAGCCGGTGTAATGCATTAATTACTTCCCGTTTGTATAGACGACATAAGAGGTGTCAGGTGGTCGACAAACAAGCGGAGTCGGGTGGTAAAGTGAGGGCAGTCGGGGTGCAGGGCAGTGAGCAGGGTCGGTCGAACCAGGTAGGTTCCGCTTGTTATGACGATGCCGCGTGGTATGACGATTCATACCACCCGGTCGACTATTCTTCGTGTTTTTCCTAGATCGATATTATTTTTTTTTTTGATTGTCTGTGGGTTAAAAAAAGAATTTAAATGGCCGGTAAATTATGCAAGGTAGTTGGTGATATTAATCGGAGTATGTGTAACAAAGGAAAAGATCAATTGAACTAGGTGGGTAGGCTCAGTAAAGATGAGTTCGATAACGGCGGCGGCATCGTTCCTAATTGTTTCACAAGCTGTGACCAGCTGTATAACCCTTCCTTGTCTTCACATTTGTATGGTAACACTGTCGCATTGGAGATGCCAGCCATGGTAAAGAAGAAAAAAAATAATAATTATCTTCCCGTTTGTATAGACGTACACAAGCTAGTTGGTACCATAGGCCCCCTCATATGGAGGTGATAGGTTCGAAGCTCGATTCTTTATCGTTGGTAAGTGTATGGGGTGCGTAGAGGGGCATAGGGGATGTGGTGGGATATCACCAGTGTGTAACAGGGGTGTCTAGTTGTTGTCAATGCGCTTGATAGGTTCGAGTCCTACTGTGTGGTGGAGTAGTGTAGTAGTAGTAGTCAAGGTTGTAACGGAGATAGGTGGTGTTGTAGGCATCGTTTGAGAGTCGAAACACGCACCTGGTTGATAAGGGTGTCCACCTAGGCTGGCTCTTTTTAAGTGTATACGAAGCCGTAAATGTATAACAACGGTGTCTAGTTGCGGCCATAGCGCTTTTCAGGGTCGAAACCTACTGTGTGGTGGAGTAGTGTAGTAGTAGTAGTCAAGGTTGTAACGGAGATAGGTGGTGTTGTAGGCATCGTTTGAGAGTCGAAACACGCACCTGGTTGATAAGGGTGTCCACCCTAGGCGGCTCTTTTTAAGTGTATACTAAGCCGTAAATGTATAATAACGGTGTCTAGTTGCTGCCATAGCGCTTGTCAGGGTCGAAACCTACTGTGTGGTGGGGTAGTGTGGCAGTGGGCGAGTATGTAACGCAGCTAGGTGGTATCATTGGCGGTTCAAATCACGCCCCTGGTCGCTAACTATAGCCAACACAGACCCCGGTGGTTCGAATCCAGTGGTATCGCTTTGCTTTTTTCTCAAAAAACCTAAGTTCCACAGCCAGCAGATTCAGCGTGACTGCTCATTGTCTTCACATTTATACAAAAGTACAGGTTCAACACTCTTTTTCTCGTAGCAATTGCCATCTTTTTACTGGTCAATACGTTTTTCAGCTTGCAAAAGGTTATCTTCGCCACGGCGGTTCTTGTGCTAATCTCTTCAAGGCATCTCCCATCAGTTGTTGTGAATGTTCCGAGATACTTGTATCTATTTACTCACTTGTTTCAGAATATTCCCATTTACATGTATATTACGTCGTGGTATTTCGTTCTTCATAGTGACAATCATAACCCGTGTCGTTTTATAATTTAATTCTAACCCTAGTTGTTCACCGGTGCAACCTGAGACAGTAGGGAAAGTGGTTTTCACATACTGCCTCAGTTTACTAGAGGGCAATGACTGGAATGATTTTGAGACAGAAAGTTCACCAACCAGTATAAGTTCAAAATTAGTGAGTGACCGGGCGCTGACTTGATCACGGCCTACTAACCGAGAGTTTACCTTTCGTTGTTAGTGAAATGAGAAATTCAGGAAACATGAAGCCAAACGTAGCATAGGCTTTGTGGGGAACTGTCAGTTTGGGCAAGGAATACAACGGAGGGGCAGATTTATAGCAGTGGGAATGTGCTTGAGCTGGGAAATCTAATTTAAAGAGCATGAACTCAAACAAGGACGATAAACTCAGGACCATGAACTTCAGAGACAATGTAGATTTGGGTTAATGATATGATGGTAGTATGCAAATTAAGCAGGGTACGCGAGGTACTGATTGGGTCGGCCCTTCACAAGGAGAGAAGCATGGTCACGTGATTCGAGAAAGGCGCCAATTCAAGAGGTGATATATAAGTTGGATCCAGTCAGTTTAGACAGTGTGGAACGAGCAAGAGTGCGGTAGCAACAGATCCGAGGGCTGGGCGGTCGCCCAGCCCAGCAGGAAGTGTGAGTTGGGAACTTCGCAATGGTGATGTCCTAAATCCCAGGCTGTTTAGTGTCTAAGAAGATGGAGGGGCAGTATTAAAGACGGAAGAGATGCACATATCACAGTTTCGTCTGGACTGCCGAAGTAAAGTAGGATGGGTCAAGGATCTGTGAACCATTTATTCCAGATAGATAAATCTGATGGAGTGGAACGCAAATTCCGAGGATCACAAAATGGCGTGGCAAGCCATTTGAGAAGGACTGTTGGCTAAAGAGCACTCAGTAGTTGCGGATGATGGCTAAACGTCACACAGGACGACCATAACCAGGGACACTGCGGTTGGAACCACACAGGAGACTGTCAAATACAACTGGAAACCGGTGGTGGGATCCACGGCAAACGAGGTTGAAGAGGGCAATCGCATTTCAAATATGGGACCCAGATGATCAACGGGACGACAGAAGAAAAATGTAAGTTGACATAAGACTTAGTTTAATTGTATATTATAATCAAGTATCTTAGTTTAGAGAGCTATAGCAAACTACTGTAGGTAAGTTTACCGAATAATTATGAGCAGTCGACAAAGGATTAGGATTGGATGCGACGTCCTGCAAATTACGTATATATAAATGGCCGGTCTAGAGTGTTGGGAGTCATATTAATCGGTTAGATAAGCAGAGTGTGGATAAACTGTATATGTTCATGTAAACTGAGCCATTAGCCTACAAGATTAATGAGAACTAGGCTAGTGCAAGTGCATGTAAATACGAAGAGATGGCAGTATTGCAAGAATATAGGCACAGCGACCAAACACAGCAGACGACAGAAGAAGATAGCAGGCACTCGCGATCGCTAGGTCAACCAGACAATAGGGGCAGGTGAGATCGTTGGCCAGAGACGGGGGCGGGCACAGGAAAGAATGCGTGTCTTTTGTTAACGGACATAGGTGAAAGGAGGTCGCGCTTCTGCGGTTGTGTAGCTAAGGTGTAGTTAGGCTGGCCCGGCGTGGTACAGACAGCGAGTTCAGATCTTCGGGTGAATGGTTAAATACTTAATGTTGGCTGTAGGCGGCGCGTTGGGAAATAGGCTATAATAATGTTAGTTAAATATATATAGACGATAGATTACTATGTTTACAATAAGGTTCTTAATTATGTTATGGCTAAGATATACTAATACTAGTATAGATAAAGAATAGATAGATGTCAAGGACTTTGTAGGTAGTGAAAGACTAAGGTTTATTCTCACATAAAACTCACGGGTATTGTTTTATAATGTTTCAGACATTGTCTGGGTAAAACAGTTACCCGCTGAACAAGTTGGATGGGAGCGAATTAATTCCCTGGGTATATGGATTGATGGATCAATCTGTGGATCAATGGGTGTTTGGGCTGAATACATGTACCACTGATAAGCCTACGGAGAGATAGTTATGAAACAAAGGCCGGTGTAATTCCTAGATTTAGTCCTTTTCTTCATGCGGTTAAGAGGTGATAGTAGGTAATAATTTCTCTAACATCTGGTTGCATAGTTTATTATATTGTCTACCTCCCCTTGTGACGTCATGCAGTATTGTGTTGTTATTGGAGTCGATTATACATAGATGTGTCTTCAATGCATGTACTGGTTACTCTATGCGATTATGCTGTAGACTGTCACTCTGTTACTGTTCAGAAGAAAATAAATATGTTTGAGTTGCCTTTTATTTCGACTTGTCAGTCTGAGATTGTGTAGATTAGAGTAGTTTAGAGACATTGTGAGGTGGGCTGTACATCTCTCCTATAACCTGATAACATACACCACGAGACATTGATGGTGCAATAGTAATTAACTATTGTTCTCACGCGGAGACACGAACCTCTATCTGTCGTATCCCTTACTCTCATCCTTGTTCTCCTTCTCTCTCTCTCTCTCTCCCTTGTTCTCCCTCTTTCTTTACTATCAAAGGTAGTGTGTAGTAGGCAGAGTTCGACTGAGGAACGAACTTTTAGGCTTCACACTTATCTTATATCAATTCCCTCATCATTATTTTCTTTCTCTTCTCTCTCTCCTCACTTCCTCCTTCTTCTTCCTCTTTTTTTTCTCTTGATCACAAATGGCGTCGTCGGCAGGATTGTTTCCAGAATAATCTGGGGTTCCTATTGTAGTCCAGGAGTTCCCAGAATATTCCATGTGAACTTTGTCTCGGCGGTGTCAGGCTATACTATATAGTAAGATCGTATACATAGATTTGTCGCTTATAGTCAGTAGTTCGTGATTGCCTGCTCGATAGTTGTCTCAGTAAGTGTTCCTTTACTAGGCTACTTATCTTATAGCTGGTTGGTAAATTGTCTGAACTATCTGTCGGCGAGGTTTCTACTAAGTCTGTTCAGTTAGAAACTCTTGTGTAAAGTACACCGGCCAACCACCTTGCTACAAGATTACAGGAAAACCCACTACAACAAAATACCCAGGGATAGCCAACTCAGAAGGAGAGTCAGCGCAGCGGAATCTGTCCGAAATGAGCTCAGACAACAGCTGAGCAGAGCAAGTCAACGTAAGGGTGGTCTTATCTTGTTATCGTTAAAGGACAAGTTCCTCTTTTCAGTGCACGTTAAGGACTAACTCACTGATTGAAGGGTATCACAATAAAATACCCCACCGTTATACCAAGGCCACCCACTCTTCGTCCAGGAAGTAGAGTCATGATTGACGACAGGGTATGGCAAGTGAAACCCAGAGCCATGCAAAGTATAAGAACAATTCCTACACCTGACATGCAGAGCAATCCAAACCTGTGGCTGTGGGACGGATGTCAGTTAGTTTGTCGGGAAGGCAGCTGTTTGCCTGGCTGAACTCAATACGTCTGGTGGCAGTGGCAACCTCTGAAACCATCAGGACAATATGTTTCAACTCCCCCCCCCCTTTTTTCCTTCTGCAGAAGAGAACAGAGCGAGACGGGCTGTGCCAAACGTTAACAATGGCACATGTGCATACTAGAAATTCACGCATGAACAATTAGATCATCAAGAGGGGATATTCCCTGTGTTTTATTTAGTGAGTTTATTATGGCTGTTGTGAAGAGACAAATGACAGTGTAATTCGTGGTAGTTAGAAAATCCCTTTATTTTAGAAGCGGGAACAGAGGTGGAATTCATCGTACCGGCGTGTTCAAGTTTCAAGATACCAGAATTAGACATGTTAACAGTGTTGGGCAGTGAATGACAAGCGACGCCCTATATTTCTGCCCGTGCATATAGAATAGACACAAAGAAACAATCGTAGAAATTCAGTGAAGAAGAAAACGGAATCCAGAGAGCACCCGCAAGCAGAAACATATTCTTTATATATTTATTCCAGCGTGACAATGAACAGTAGTTAAATAATTAGTTAAACATTCGTGCTGTGGTGTTGATTCATTATTGAATGACATTTTGGTCGGAGGGCTATATATGGGTAGTAGCGTTTAGCCATCCTTTGTTTGTTTTACAGGTTCATGAATGTAGTTAGAAACATGTTATTTTGTTGTTTAAATCAATATGACTACTTGATAGGATCAACTGTTGTGGAGCAGTTAGCTCCCTTGGTGTTTCCATAGCGGAAGTTGTCAAGTCGGGTACGCGAATGCTTTTATTTTTGTGTGGGCCTCACTATCGTGTTGGGCAGACACAACTGTAGTATTGGGTGTCATAGTGACAACACACAGTTCAACGTCGTGCCAGGAGGCCAAGAAGTCCATTTATAATCTGAGATTGCCCGGGTAGATGTTAATGCGGGTATATGTTTGTTTTTAAAGTGAAGGGGCATGGCGAAGAATACATGTTAGCGCCATGTCCGGGAACTGGGCAAACAAATGTGTTTTTTTAGAGTTATTTCAGCGCCAGGGTGTCCAAGAACTGGGCACACATTTTTTTCAGAGTTATTTCAGCGCCAAGACAATTGAGCATGATGTCCAACGACTGGGCGCACATTTGTTTTTATGTCGAAAGCTGTTTCATGATATATGTTTGGTTTGTTTCTATGGCCACTAAATGTTGTTTACTTACAGTAGGGGCTGGTCTGTTTTTGTGTACATTGGCGGTTATTGTGAAGATTGCAGCTTCAGGCTGATGGTCCTTGCGAATAGGGGAGAATTGGTTGTTTTATTATGTGTGGTGACCAGACATTTGCCTGTCGTGTCACAGGAATTGTTACAATGTTTTTTTTTCAGATTCAAGGATGACTACATACGTCCTAGTGGGTAGCACCGATGTGAATTTGATTGTTGGTTTTGTTGTTGTTACAGGGGAGTGGCATGTTAAGTGAATGCTTATATTGACATTGTTTTATTAATTGTGGTGCCCCTAAGTATTGCACCCATTGATTGATGATTTTGTTTTCTGGGGAATCCCCGGCATGCCAGGTATTGAACTGTTTTTATTGATAATATTAGTTGGTCACTATTTTGTTATGATGCACGTCAGATGACGAACAAGATTTAACTGCCTTATGCACTGGGAGAGCAGTGGATGCAACCAGTATTTATTATATTATTATTAATATTTGGGGTGGAAGTTCCAAAAAGAGTTTTTCACCTTAGGCGTCCAATATTGTTTATGAGGGATGTCAGATGCGGAGCCAGGGCTTCGATCTCAAGGAGGAATGACGGTATATTGATGGTGGGACCCATCAACTTTTGGTAGGTGGGTATGAGACAGTAGGGAAAGTGGTTTTTCACATACTGCCTCAGTTTACTAGAGGGCAATGACTGGAATGATTTTGAGACAGAAAGTTCACCAACCAGTATAAGTTCAAAATTAGTGAGTGACCGGGCGCTGACTTGATCACGGCCTACTAACCGAGAGTTTACCTTTCGTTGTTAGTGAAATGAGAAATTCAGGAAACATGAAGCCAAACGTAGCATAGGCTTTGTGGGGAACTGTCAGTTTGGGCAAGGAATACAACGGAGGGGCAGATTTATAGCAGTGGGAATGTGCTTGAGCTGGGAAATCTAATTTAAAGAGCATGAACTCAAACAAGGACGATAAACTCAGGACCATGAACTTCAGAGACAATGTAGATTTGGGTTAATGATATGATGGTAGTATGCAAATTAAGCAGGGTACGCGAGGTACTGATTGGGTAGCCCTTCACAAGGAGAGAAGGCATGGTCACGTGATTCGAGAAAGGCGCCAATTCAAGAGGTGATATATAAGTTGGATCCAGTCAGTTTAGGACAGTGTGGAACGAGCAAGAGTGCGGTAGCAACAGATCCGAGGGCTGGGCGGTCGCCCAGCCCAGCAGGAAGTGTGAGTTGGGAACTTCAGCAATGGTGATGTCTAAATCCCAGGCTGTTTAGTGTCTAAGAAGATGGAGGGGCAGTATTAAAGACGGAAGAGATGCACATATCACAGTTTCGTCTGGACTGCCGAAGTAAAGTAGGATGGTCAAGGATCTGTGAACCATTTATTCCAGATAGATAATCTGATGGAGTGGAACGCAAATTCCGAGGATCACAAAATGGCGTGCAAGCCCATTTGAGAAGGACTGTTGGCTAAAGAGCACTCAGTAGTTGCGGATGATGGCTAAACGTCACACAGGACGACCATAACCAGGGACACTGCGGTTGGAACCACACAGGAGACTGTCAAATACAACTGGAAACCGGTGGTGGGATCCACGGCAAACGAGGTTGAAGAGGGCAATCGCATTTCAATATGGGACCCAGATGATCAACGGGACGACAGAAGAAAAATGTAAGTTGACATAAGACTTAGTTTAATTGTATATTATAATCAAGTATCTTAGTTTAGAGAGCTATAGCAAACTAATGTAGGTAAGTTTACCGAATAATTATGAGCAGTCGACAAAGGATTAGGATTGGATGCGACGTCCTGCAAATTACGTATATATAAATGGCCGGTCTAGAGTGTGGGAGTCATATTAATCGGTTAGATAAGCAGAGTGTGGATAAACTGTATATGTTCATGTAAACTGAGCCATTAGCCTACAAGATTAATGAGAACTAGGCTAGTGCAAGTGCATGTAAATACGAAGAGATGGCAGTATTGCAAGAATATAGGCACAGCGACCAAACACAGCAGACGACAGAAGAAGATAGCCAGGCACTCGCGATCGCTAGGTCAACCAGACAATAGGGGCAGGTGAGATCGTTGGCCAGAGACGGGGCGGGCACAGGAAAGAATGCGTGTCTTTTGTTAACTGGACATAGGTGAAAGGAGGTCGCGCTTCTGCGGTTATGTAGCTAAGGTGTAGTTAGGCTGGCCCGGCGTGGTACAGACAGCGAGTTCAGATCTTCGGGTGAATGGTTAAATACTTAATGTTGGCTGTAGGCGGCGCGTTGGGAAATAGGCTATAATAATGTTAGTTAAATATATATAGACGATAGATTACTATGTTTACAATAAGGTTCTTAATTTATGTTATGGCTAAGATATACTAATACTAGTATAGATAAAGAATAGATAGATGTCAAGGACTTTGTAGGTAGTGAAAGACTAAGGTTTATTCTCACATAAAACTCACGGGTATTGTTTTATAATGTTTCAGACATTGTCTGGGTAAACAGTTACCCGCTGAACAAGTTGGATGGGAGCGAATTAATTCCCTGGGTATATGGATTGATGGATCAATCTGTGGATCAATGGGTGTTTGGGCTGAATACATGTACCACTGATAAGCCTACGGAGAGATAGTATGAAACAAAGGCCGGTGTAATTCCTAGATTTAGTCCTTTTCTTCATGCGGTTAGGAGGTGATAGTAGGTAATAATTTCTCTAACATCTGGTTGCATAGTTTATTATATTGTCTACCTCCCCTTGTGACGTCATGCAGTATTGTGTTGTTATTGGAGTCGATTATACATAGATGTGTCTTCAATGCATGTACTGGTTACTCTATGCGATTATGCTGTAGACTGTCACTCTGTTACTGTTCAGAAGAAAATAAATATGTTTGAGTTGCCTTTATTTCGACTTGTCAGTCTGAGATTGTGTAGATTAGAGTAGTTTAGAGACATTGTGAGGTGGGCTGTACATCTCTCCTATAACCTGATAACATACACCACGAGACATTGATGGTGCAATAGTAATTAACTATTGTTCTCACGCGGAGACACGAACCTCTATCTGTCGTATCCCTTACTCTCATCCTTTTTCTCCTTCTCTCTCTCTCTCTCCCTTGTTCTCCCTCTTTCTTTACTATCAAAGGTAGTGTGTAGTAGGCAGAGTTCGACTGAGGAACGAACTTTTAGGCTTCACACTATCTATATCATTCCCTCAACACCCCTCTTCTTTCTCTCCTCTCTCTTCTCCCTCTCTTCTCTCTCTTCTTCCTCCTGTTTTTCCTCTTGATCACACAACAACCGCCTCTACTAAATATTGCAGATCCTGCGCAGTGTCTGTTGATTACATAAATTATATGAAGGCAGTTCACAAGTTAAATTAGATGAGACATTTTATTACAGAAATTAAATGAAGACATTTGACTAGAATATTTAATAAACGACGAAAATACGGAGATCTACCGGCGTGAGAAAAGCTTATAAGTATGTTAATGTCAGTTCCTGTGAACATATTTAGCAGAAGCATTCTGCCTAGTATATGCATATTTAGCTTTAAGGTGAAATCAATACTGCTGTACCGATCGGAAACAAGAAAAACGAATAAAACAACTACTAATAAACAACAAACATTCATTAACGGGTGCCCACGTAGTTCATCCTTGGCGTTCATGTCTCATTCAACAATTAGTATAATGCCTGAAGTCAAATTTGCGGCTTCAAAATATGTGTTCATAGCATATTATATATGAGATATATATTCAAGGTGATTTTAAAGGACAAATTTCCTCATGTCACACGCTGTAAAAGACATATTTCGCTCAAACTTAAACATTAGAGTTGAAAAGAGTATGTTGTAGATACTGTTTTTTCCTTTGTTCTAGTGGGACCTGGTAATTTGTTGTCTATCTGGGGTGGTATGTATATTTTCACCACATCTTCACTGATGTTTTTCATTTTGTCTGCTCATTGCCCGCGATTCACAGTCAAACATAAGTACATATTCTATGAAAGACAGAGACAATTTTGCAGCTATTATTAACAAAATGACAAATCGGAGGTCAGCTAACATGTACGTATTTGTAAATAAGGATACACAGCGATGTCTATTATATAACGATAACAAAGGTATTTAGTTGTAGAAAACTACCGTGCCTCCCAGGCAAACGGCGGTAGGTTAGTGACTATGTTTAGATTAGCTGTGATGGCACCAGCTGGAGATATTAATCAGCTACCTGGTACCCAGTGAAGATGACACGATAAACGAGGCGGTATAGGCCGCGTGGCCCTGAACAAAACCAACAATGAAACAAAAATGGTAATGAAACGTTGCGTCGCCGCGAAGCATTATTTTATAAACCAAAGATTACAATCGATATGAGAGGGTAATAATAGACAGTCTAAGCCTACCAGAAAGAGGTGTCTAATACACTGGATACCAACGACAGACAGCTGGTCAAGAAGAAGCAATACACAGTATATAAAGTTAGGACTAAATAAACCGTAGTTTAAAGAATTCAAGTACATTATTACAAGTTAAATTACATAATAAAATAAATACAGTGATATGTATAAAATTATAAAAAAAACAAAAAAAGAAGAAAACACCAGTGTTACATTAGCAAATAAGTGAAAAACACAACGGTATGAATACGTTGGTGTATTAGATACATACAAATGGTACACACAACATGCCATTATGTCAGCGTGACCGCTATCTGTTATATATTGCGACCAAATTACACCGATCGCCCCTCACGTCAGCGTAACAGACTAACACTTAAACCAAGCGCCCACTATCTATTCTATATTGTTGCCAACAATTTTGTGCATGCCGCCATCCTTTGATGGGAGTCTGATTGATGAAGCCTGTCAGGAAACAACCATAGATACATAGTAAAAGTGACGTGAGAATACAAATCCAAGCGTATTGACTCTCGGTGTATCGTTATTAACGTAACGTTTCCTGTTTCCTGCTCCAGTCTATTGTTGTAAAATCTTACCAAAGTGGACACTGTGGACAAAATCTACATGAATGAAGTTAGATAGATGCGGTTGTCATATGTGTCTTATAGGGCTTGGTCATTGGTTTTTTTAAAACTTATCGATGGAAGAGAAGGACCCTTAAACTACAAACAGAATAAACATTTACATTAATAATACCCATAACACAACACATGACCATCTACACTGGCTGTGACAAAAGTGACAGTCTGCTTAGAGAAAACAGCGAATTTTCAACGAAAACATAGTCTGTGTGTTATCTCCTTGGAAACGTACATCTGGTTATATTTAAATCACCCTATGCATTCATGTCCCCCATGAAAACTAATGTAATGTCTGAAGAAGTCAAATTTTGAGGCTTCAAAATATGTTTTCGTAGTATATGTATATATGAATATATATATATATATATATATATATATATATATATATATATATATATATATATATATATATATATATATACATATATATATATATATATATATATATATATATATATATATATATATATATTATATATATATATATATATATATATATATATATATATATATATATATACACACATGTGTTTTCTAACAACAAATGTCCGCATGTCGCGCTTTACATCCATACACAAGTATAGGATATATGAACGACACAACACCTATAAGTTACTAAGATTGGCACTGGGTTACCAACAACATTTGCGTCTAGAGTCAATACAACAGGACAAGACAATGCTTTTTTCGGCCTCTGATTGAGAACAACAGATATAAACGTAATTATGCAATTACCTCTTTACCACAGTACCGAGAAAGTTAAAAATATCATTTTAAATACGCTGACGACCATAGTAACACAACCAGTTAATTCTGCTTGCTCACTTTGTGTATTACCCACACCTACAATAGATTGCAGAAAATACTCATTGTCTACAACCAAGCTGAAAAATATCGGTATAAATTAAAAATGCCTCGTCCGATTTCATAAAAAGAAGGAAATAATGTTAGCCAAATGTGAAAATATCGGTCAAACTTCTAAATGGCTCGTCAAAACTTATAAAAAATAGGAAAATTTGTTAACCTAATGAGAAAAATATTGACCCTGTAAAGAAATATTTACAACAAAATTATAAAAATTAGGAACATTTGTTAACCTAATGAGAAAAAATATCGACCAAAGAGAGCAATATTTCATCTAATCTTATAAAAAGTAGGAACATTTGTCAGCCGAAATGGGGAAAAGGTCGGTCAAATTACAAAAATATCTCAACAAATTATAAAACGTAGGAAAAAATAGTGGTCAAAGACAGAAATATCTCATCCGAACTTATAACAAGTAAGAAAATATACTAGTAAAATCAAGAAACATGTCCCAATTACCCAACCTACTGGAGATAAAACGGTTGTCACCGAAACCACTAGACGCGTGTTTTAGACAAGTTGAATGTTCTTGTCGAACTTTACTTTTTAAATTTTAATTACCAGTGACCATACTGATCGATAATCACATCCCTTGTCCTAAAACAGCGTCTAGTGGTTTTGGTGACAACCC
>JACEFZ010005622.1:0-25091 GCA_014155875.1 Cepaea nemoralis
GTAAAAAAATGTATTCGTTGTACAAAATGTATACTCAACACAAAATGCATATTTAATATATAATTTATTCTTAACACAAAATGTATTCTGACCACAAAATGGTTACTCAACATAAAATGTATCCCAAGCTCAAAATGTATTCTCAGCAATAAAATGTATTCTTAACACAAAATGTATACTCAACATATTGTGTATACTCAACACAAAGTTATATAAAATAGATATAAAATCTGAAAAAAAGATATAAAATGTAACACAAAATTTATTCTCAACACAAAATGTATTCTCACCACAAAATGTATTCTCAACACAAAATGTATTCTCAACACAAAATGTATTCTCAACACAACATGTATTCCTAACACGAAATGTATTCTCACCACAAAATATATTCTCAACACAAAATGTATTCTCAACACAACATGTATTCTCAACACAAAATGTATATTCAACATAAGTTGTATACTCAACAGAGATTGATATATGTATACTGTGTTGCAAGCTTGTGGACTCGTCATATCACACCACACCAGCTGCTTCTGTTATCAAACTGTTGACGTCAAACACAACTTCGAACGGTGTCTTCATTGTTACGTACCACGTCAGAGGCGTGGGCGGTTATGGTTTCCCATCTCACACAAACAACGGCGCGTTGGATCAGTTCTATGTTCTTGTCCCGATTATGTCCTGTGCATAAGCGATCATCATCGTCATCAAGTGCAGTGACAGCTGGCGTAGGCGTTTGTGACTCTACACATATCTCAGCACACCATGCCAACATCACAATCCATCCAGCATCATTTTGCGTAGTCAGCCCTCTTCCCCTCGACCTTTCCAGTCTCCAAGATGTTCTCCAATGCCTCTCTTCTCATCACATGAACAAAGAAAGCTGTTTGTCTCTTTCTTATTGTTGTATATGATGTTATGTTTTCAATAGCCTCTTTCATGCAATCGTCGTTAGTTACTCTGGCAGTCCAAGGAATTCACAACATTCGTCTTCGGAACCACATGTCTGTTGCTTCCGAGTTCTTTCTAATTTGTTCATTTACATTCCAAGATTCACTGCCATATAGCAAAACAGGTTCTCCACTTGGTTATGAATATTCCATTCTATTTCCATTTCAGATTTTAGTGTAACATTTTATTTATATCATCATTGTTACTGTCGTCTTAATATTCCAGGACAGTCCATTCATTGCATTCTCCGTTACTACTACAATGTGCAACAATTGTTGTAGATCTTTCTCATTTTCTTCCACCAATACTGTGTTATCTGCACAGCGTATATTTTTAAAATGTTAACCTCCGATTAGTATTCCAGGCTTTTCTTTGATCTCTCTCATTATTACTTCCCTATAGATGGATAATAAATCCGTTGACAAAACACATCCCTGTCGTACTACTAGCTTTATTTGTTCACAATTACCCTCTTTATTTCCCATTTTGGTTCCAGTAAATATTTTTTATTATTCTGAGATGTTTCCCATCTATATTGATATCTTCCAACATTTTAATTAGTTCATCATATTTTACTTCATCAAATACTTTGTTATGTAACATATTAAGAAGCATAAATATGTCTTTCTGTGTCTCTATTGATCATTCTATAAGTGTTCGTAATGTATATATTGCATTGTTTGAACACTTTCCTTCCACAATTCCATATTGTTCTTAACCAATTTCCATTTTTATTTTCTTCCTTGTTTTTCTCATTATAATTCTGAGTAGAAGCTTACTGGTGTGATTTATGAGGGTAATTGAACGAAACTATTCGCATTCAATTACTCTTGGTCTTTTTGGTATAACCATAAATACATATTCCAGCATAACACTTTGTAAATATCCTTTGCTGTAAATATCATTCAACATTTTGGTTAACAAAATGCCCAGCTGTTTTTCCTTTCATCATATGTTTGGCAGCGTCAGTGGCTTCTTCTTTTACAATAGGTGAACCTCCTAAGTTAATTTCTTCTGTTAATTCTTTCCTTTCTCCATCATATAATTCTCTTATAAACTCATTCCATCTCTTCATTATAGCACCTTCTTCCAATAATATCTTTCCTGTGTTTTATTTCATACATCCTGTATTTACTCTTTTTTTCCGTCTGCGAGCTCATTGATTTGTTTATGTATATATTTTATATCTTTAATAAAATTTAATTCAAATTTCTGGCACTGTTCGTTTGACCAAATTTCTTTTGCATTGACACATGTATCTTTTATTTCTTTATTTATCTTACCACACTCTTGTTTGTCATTTTCGCTCTGTTTTCTTTTGCTCATCACCTTTAGATTTCTTCAGTAATCCATTGTTTCTTAAATTTGTGTCTTCTCTCCTGTAATGTTTCTTTGCTTGTTTGATTAATGGAATCCCTTCGCATTTCCCATTGTTCATTTATACCCTGTATTTTAGCTATTGCATTGTACCTATTTTTCACAGTCAGTCTATATAGCTCTTGAATTTCTTTAGCTGTTTTCAGAACATCTTTATTAAGACTCATATTCTTAACCACTTTATTTCCTCCCTTCATCTTATTTTCAATTGTCCACATAGTGGTTGGTACATGATCACTATTACAGTCAGCACCAAACATTGTCTTAACATTAATTAAAGTATTGCTAAATGTTTTATTAATAATTCTGTAGTCAATCTGGTTAAGTATTTTCTTATAAGGGTTTTTCCGTGTGTAAAGTCGGCTTTTATGATGTTTAAACCAGGTATTTCCAATTATCATATCATTGATATTTGTCCATTCTATTAGTTTCTCTCCTCTTTCATTTCTTGTATCTAAACCATAATTCCCAACTACATCCGCAACTTTTCCCTTTCCTACCTTTGCATTAAAATCTTCTAGTTTTATTTTTATTTCTTGTGATTTAATTTGAGACATTACCATTTCTACTTTACCGTAAAAATTTAATGTAATACAACAAAAAATGAGCAGGAATGCGAGTTCTTCGAAGACATCAACGACGCAATAAATAAACTAGAGAAGTAGAACAACATCATAGTTATTAGAGACTTCAATGCAGGACTAGGACATAACATAACGGGCATAGAAAAACATCTTGGAACATTTGGGAACCAACGTAATGAAAGAAATGATAATGGAAGTAGAATGATATAGTTATGCAGCCAACATGACCACTATATAACAAACACATTCTATAAACACAAAGATTCACAAATATACACCTGGTATAAATGGAACGATCTAGATACCAAAAGCCAAATTGATTTTATATTAACAGGAAATAACAGACAGAGAAATATATTAGATGCAAGGGCATTGCGCAACTTAAGCATAAACACCGGCTATTATCACAATAAGAACCTACAGATGAAGAAAGCAAAGACCAGGAAAATATGCCATGCGAATCAGTAAACTTACAAAAACTTCAACGACGAGGCAGTGAGAAAAAATTATGAAACAGAACTAAGTGAACTCTTTGTAAAATTACCTACAGAAAGAAAAACAGTGGATGAAAACAATGAGATGTTCAAATCAAGCATTATAAACACTGTAATCATAACATGTGGCACCACAACAATTGACACCACGAGACTGAGGAAACGCCATAATTATTCCAATTTGCTAAAAACAAAGGCAGTAAAAGAGATTGCACACTATACAGAGGCACTTCCCTTTTGAGTCATACTGGGAAAATATTTTGCAAAATTCTTGAGGAAAGATTACGAAATACAATTGAACCTCAGCTAAGCGAAAAACAACTAGTATTTAGGAAAAAAGACAAAGAATGCAGAGATGCCATTTTTGCTCTTAGACAACTTATAGAAAAATCAATTGAGTTTAATGAAACAATCTCCGTAGCCTTAGTCGACCAAGAAAAAGCGTTTGATAGAGTCGATAGAAACAAGCTGTGGGAAATCCTTAAACGATATTTGGTGAGTACACATCTAACAAACCTATGTAGAATCTTATACAACAACAGTGAATGCATAGTGAGAGCAAATGGAGAACACTCAGAACCTCTCACCATAAGATCCGGAGTACGATAAGGTTGTGTCCTGCCCTCGTCTTGTTCATAATCTATATAGACAGTGTATGTAAAGAAACCAGCCAAGCAGAGACTTCAAGGACACTGTATGACGAACAGAACGCAGAAGAAGAACCAACGGCAAATTACACCAATAAAGATCTTCACTTTGCGGACGATCAAGCACTAATAGCAAAATCAGAAGCTGTATTACAAGACCAGATGAATAGTCTAAACGAAGTGTGTATGGAACATAACATGAAAATTAGCACCAGTAACCAGACAATGACTATAACGAAGAAGAAAAGACACCAGAGATTCACCAGAAAGAACACCCCATGAAACAGGTAAAGGACGTCGAGTACATGGGAAGTATAATATCATCAAATGGCGAATCAGATGATTATACTAAAGAACAAACATGTGTCAATAATTACAAATAAAGCACTCTACAACACTATCTTCCTAACAACTCTATGCTACCAATGCCAAACCTGGACAATAACAGAAAAAGAGAAAAGAAAAATCACAACCACAGAAATGAGAGAGAAAATCAGAAATTACAAAAATCAGGATTAACATGAGGGTTATAGCAGCGCTAGATTTTATTATAAGGCAGAAAGTAAAATGGTTTGGCTATGTAACTAGGTAACCAACTAACAGTGTACCACAACAAGCAATGATGTATGGACCAGATGAAAGCAGGGGAAGAGCCTGACCACGTAAATTATGGACAGAACAAATAGCAGAGTCCATGGTAATCTCCATACATGAAACCCATGAACGGGCATTCTTCCTCTGTTTTTTCTTTACCTCGACACAGCAAAGTACAAGAGGAAAAAGATGAGATGATGAGATAATGAGTAAAAGTGTTGTATTTCTTCATCACTACTACTTGTTGTTGGTGCATATACTTGTATAATGTTTATATCTATTGGTTTGCCTTTCATGTTGACCATAACAACTGTCGTGTCCTCCTTTAAAGTGTCGTCCCTGGAGTGAGGAGAGTCAACACCCACATTATAATATTTTTTTCCTTATCAATATCCTGGAGAATCCACCAGCTTCCGTCCAACACACTCCATCAGCCCGTGGACACCTTTCCCTATCACTCTCTCACTATCGTACTATGCCCCCTCTCATACCTCCCCAACGCAACATACATACTCAACAACTCTTGCTTCCAAAAAATTAATAAAGATTAATTTATTAAAAGAAAACTGTAACGTATATGAGACGTGTATGCGGAAGAAAATGTGTGTCGTGTATTCTAATGTAAATGTATAGGTCAGACCACAGAGTTCATGTTCAGAGTCCACTCATCATGGCAAGGATCACACGATATCACAAGACTCATCACAATGGACCTCAACGAAGTCGTGTCCTTCTCTCCAGACATGTCCTCCTCCAGGAGCTCTGATGACCATGAGATCTGAATCCCATGTAAATATAATCCATGAAAAAATACTATTATTGTTCCTAACACAACTGTTCCTAATAGTTTATAGAAACTCGGGCTTCATAATTCCGGCGCAGTGAAACAATCATGGAACACTGTCTTATGAACATGACGTTTTATTCTTGCGATAGATTCTATAGTTTCACTCTTAAACAGTTATTGTATCTAGATTAAAATGGCTTGCTTTATTTACTAGATATTGTCTGACAGTTCTGATTTCCTTGATACGTGGAACAACTACACTTCAATGTTTGGTTTCATCTAATGTGACCATCAGTTCCTACTGATCTAGTTCCACGTGGGCTGAACATCCATCACTTCAGGTGTGTTAACCATTGGTATGCACTCATGTAGGATACTTATACCATTCAGCTTCACCGAGCAATGTTTATCAGCTTCTTCCGTTGCGATGGTTGCTGGTCCATCTCTCTACATCATAATTTATCCGGGATCGGATTTTTCATTGGTTCCGGGTTCTTCATTTCAACCAGAGGGAACCTGTAAAATAGATCATACAACTGGTGATAGCCTCCCTGTCACTGATCTCTATTAGATGATCGTGGCCATTGGCCCTTGCTCAGTAAAATACAATGAACCTACTCTGTCAGGGACAGATGACTCAACCCATTGGTTATCATCAGGCCAAGACAAGAAAAAATAATCAACAAACAGAATGCGGAACCCCGCCCACCAGGGACACCTACTGGAATATCCCAATTATCCCTCATTACTCAATTCTCAACTAGTAAAGCTTATCAACACTTCACTAATCTATTTTCAACTAACAGAGCCAAGTATCACTTCCCTACTCTAGCTAGTTTTCCACTAACAGTGCTAATCATCACACTCTAGTTTTAACAAGACTACTGCCTATATTAATTAGGCCTAAATAGACTATATTGACTACCTTATGCAAAACCGCCTCATTCCGGGATGGCTGCTACACTTTGCCATAACGACACATGTTAGTTAATATTAAATTAATCTAACACTGTAGAGCTCTCCCACAAACACGTCCATCATAATCCACGGTTTTGGTCAACACTGTTTCTCCCAATCATGGTTTATGGCAAAACCTAAAATTGGTCACATGACGGTATTCATTATGTCCACACAGATGTTATTTGGGCATATCACCCATTGTCAAGAATCTATCCTCCCTGGCTTAGTCACTGTCAGAGTTGTCATCACTTGTTTTGACTCCCACAACAAACCAACGAGTTACCGTATGGATACAACAACGGAATTCCCCAACAAGCTGCCAATCTTCTGTCGAGGGGTGACAATCCCAGCCATCCTTCCGGTTTATGTCGGGAAATTCTAAATGACAGACGGACTGTTTTCTTCCGAGCTGAGTACTTCCGCTCTCAACCCAACCTGTTTATGAACTGTCAAAGCGATGTATGATTCAGCTCACTCACTTCCCCTACACATTTGCAGCTGTTAGTTTTGCCCGACCTGTTAAGGTTGACATCTGATTGCAACCAGGATCCGACGGGTTCCATCTGTATTCGAATGTTGACAAACTGTCAAAGCGATGCAGGGACCCGTCTCACTCACCACCGAATGTTCCCAATCCGTCGACCAGATGTAAACACGTGCAGTTACATTTTCTGGATTTGTTGAAACAACCTTTGGCCTCGAACATACCGCTAATTCAGAACGCCTTTTATTCTCATCACTGGTTAAATCACGTTGGTCTATTATGTGACATACAACTCTATCTGAAATTCAACAGTAACCATTAATTGTCTTGGCGGTTGTATTTTGTTTTAATCAAATAGTTATCCTTCTCCTTTCTCATGTGAATCCCCTCCAGAATAAATTATTGTCTGTTTGTTGGTTATAATTGTTTTGCAATCCCTTCCATGTCTTCTAACTTATGCCCAGAATATTAATTGTCATGCTTTCAATTTCTGTTATCACATCGTTCAACTGTCACAACTTATTTAATGTCCTAACATTCCTTGTTCCTATTTTAAATGTATTTCCCATTGTAACTGTATTCGTTATGATTTCGCCATCAGTAGCTGGATGACTGTCTAGTGTTACATGTGACTCATGACTGCCACTACCGGACGGGATAAGCAATACAGGTACTTAATGTTTGTCTTGAACATCCCTTTACCCGAGGGGCTTTTACTGTTGTCACTTAAAGCCCGAGGGGCTTTTACTGTTGTCACTTAAGTGTCAAGTTAATTTCTCCTCAAAATGTGCACCAAATTTATAACTGTCTACGTCTAATTTTCCAATCGTTAGTCAGAAGACAGAATAATATTTATGTATTCGGGATTGAAGAATTTTGATTCAGCAGTACAGAAAAACAGAATCGTGGACTAAATTATTTAATCATGTGCTTCTTCATTGTATATTTTGGATTTTCATGGAAACGGTTCTTGTAAATACGTCATTACGTATAATTAACTTTACTTGTAGAGTACTCTCTGATCCAGTGACTAAAGCTTTTGTGCACTGGCGGTGACGTCATCATTTTTGGTTGTGTTTATTCAGAAGTTCGTGTCGAGTAAGACCATAGTCTGCTCTTGCAAAAGATTGATTGATTGATTGATTGATTTAGGAACCGACATCACAGCATTCGGAACATTCCCATAAGCGCTCCGTCCCCATCCTCAGCAGCCAGCGAAGAGTTCCAACACTAATAGTTCCAGTAGCAATCTGATTATATGTCCGTCTCGCCTTTCCTCTGAGCGTCGAGCGTCGGCCAGATCCCCTCGTCACACCTCGCTGTCTCATTCTTACCAGACTATGGTGATCCATTTGCTCTTCCGAGGTGTACACGTGCTCCCACAAGGTAACTCCCACAAGCAAAAGATAGGTGCTGAAAACGGAGGCAGCCAGCCAGGAGGTACACCACAGAAATCAGGCTGCCACGCAACTACGCGTAATGAACTCTGGACCGTTGAGTGAACTAAACAAGACTGTTAGATTCATACAAGAGACAACATTGCAGTTATAGACATATTTCAAGCGAACGAAAGAAGAAGAAGAAGAAGAAGAAGAAGAAGAAGAGAGAAAAGAGGCATTGGAGAACATCGTGACAATTTGAAAGGCAAGGGGGAAAGAGAGGCAGGGGCAGACCACAAGAAATGATGCTGAATGGATTGAGACGGTGGCATGGAAGGATATCATCAGCAGAGTTGATCCAGAACACCAAAAACCGAGATTTGTGGAGAGACATGAACGCCTACGCCAGCTGGCATGGCACTTGTTGATGATGATGACGTCCAATTGTTCTAAACAATGTAGGGCTTTCATTTTTATCTTGAACAACTGTCTCTTTCCCTCCAGTAGCTTTCTTTGTATTATCACTATATATAGAAATAATAGTGTTACAGAAGAATACTGAACCTTCATAGGACAGCCAAAATGAGCGATCTGGACATTTTGCGGGAGGATTAGTTCCAAAGACAACTTACCAAAAACATCAGAAAGAGGCAATCATATTATTGTTTGGCAATACTATGAGAAAACAAACATCGGAACATGTTACCACAACCGGAAAGATTTGTGGAAAGACAGATAGAGGAAGTCACCGAAAGCGTCGCACAAAGCGCGAACTTCATAGCTCCAGCGACGAACCCCAGAGGTCTCTGAGAAAACTGCACTCTTGTACCGAATGGCGGAGCCAGCAGTCGAACCCACAACCGTTGGAACGCTAGGTATGCGGCTGAAACCATGTAACCAATGAAGCCCCAGTCTAGCTGTAGTTTCTTCTGGATTGCAATGAACGTAGATTTACACAAGTCAGAAGGTATAGATAGCTCTCGTATAAACATATAGATCCGTATTTCAATACATGTATTTCCATCATCATCATCATCATCATCATCATCATCATCATCATCATCATCATCATCAAGTGGCTTGCCGGAAGGCTGGGCGACCATGCTTCTCCACAAATTGCGATCTCCAACGGTATAGATCAATTCGTGTGTTGACTCCTTTCCGTGCCATGACACAAGGCTGTCATGGATTTCTCTCGCTGTCTTCCTCTATCCATGTTTCAACAAATCTTTCTGGTTGTCCCAACATGTTCCAATTTTTGTCTTCTCATAATGTGGAAAAATAAACAACCTTTATCTTCATTAAAAATATTGTTTTGAGTGAGCTTATTTAGTACATTCCTTTCACTAGATATTTCATCGGGTTGATTAAACCAGCTAGCTTTAGCAGTGTCCAACGGGATAAATGGCACCACTGGGATGTTCTTTGCTTTAGCGAGAGTCTCATAGAGCAGGACGCCAACTTACCCTGGCAACTTTACAACCAAAAAGAAGTTTAAAGGCAGAAGGATTATCTTTATAGCACCGGGTTCTATCATGTATTGCATTGACTCTTTCCGCAGCGCTGCCTATCGACAGCTTCTCATGGAGGACGCAATCCGGCGCTCCAGCGACCACTCCATGGATCTCCGAACAAACTGCACTTGTAAACCGATGATTTTCAAATAATTAAACCCACGACCTTTAAAACGTACGGTAATCTGCTAGACCACATCACCACGAAGAACTATAAGCTGTATAAAAGACTGATAACACAATCCACAATCACGTGCATATGGAAGGCAAGGGTAAACCACATTATTCGTCGAAATAACTTCGACATAGTAGAATACTTTAGCCAAATTAAGCGTATAATTGGTATGGAACAATTATGGAAGGCAAGGGGAAACCACATTATTCATCGAAAAAAACCTCAACATAGTAGAATACTTTAGCCAAATTAAATGTGTAATTGTTGTGGAAACCTGATGGAAGGCATGATAACTCGAGGGGAAGGCAAGGGACGATCATCACGAACAGGGACACAGCACACCGAGGGCATGACGGCATGAACATTCACGTGGCAGGGGAGCAAGCAGAGGATCGAGAGTCTTTTCAACGGGTTAAGATGTCTGCAACATTCTACAAAGGACCTTATACATTATATTACTTGGTTTATACTTATTTAGTTTGTTTTAATATGACTGCGGAGTCTATAATTTGTCCGTACACGTCTGTCAAAAGACGTTAGTACTCAATCGTCACACACCCACTACGTCATAGACAAGTACACACGCGCACACATGTCGCACGCACTGGCTTCGCCACACACGGGAAGCACATTCATAAATCGCGGAATGTGCAGAAGCGCGTGTTACAAAACTTCTCAATGTATTGCGAAATGTTTCCATATATGGAAATATTCCCACGTCTGAGACAAACCTGCAGGCATGTGGAGAGAGGCAGCTGAAATACTAAACCAGCGGCTGTAAGAATACTGCAACTGTCTTGTCATTTTGAGTAGGTAATTCTAAGAGGCCTCTTTTTTCTGATTTCAGTTAGCTGTTAACTTTGCAGGGCATTGGATTTCCCATCTTTGGTGCTCGATTATTCTGATTATGATCCTGATATAGTTGAAGATTAAAGCGGATTATTTCCATGATTTCGCTTGTCAAAAATTATATTGTTTGTCAAAGCTAGACAGTCAAAACTACATTGTTTGTCAACACTATATTGTTTTCCCAGACAATGTTGATTGTTAAAACTATACTGTTGGCAACAAACGTACTATTTGTCAGAACTATGCTGTTCGTCAAAACTATAATGTTTGTCACAACTATACTGTTTGCCAAAACAATCTAGCCTAGGAATCAACATACAGCTGAAAGATGCTGGTGTTGACCGCAATATCCTGAAACAGGATGGAAACGCGGGAAAAAAAAAAAAAAAGACTGGTAAAAAATGTAGTCACAAAGGAAACAGTCTAACTGTGAGTATCTTGGCTCCATAACCAAGAACAATGGGGATTTTTAAACAAAATTCAAACACAGACTGGTCAAAGCAAAGCACAGGTTAAACAGTGCTGATACACTATGGCACAATACCAGCCAGCAAGTTCAGGTAACATGTTGGAGGATGTGAGGGTTTTATTGTAGAATTTAAATGAGAAAGGTGGGTTATATGACTAGGGGTTGCCCGGATGGGTAATTATATTAATCATCCTTCCTTAGGAAGCGTATGAATGGCTCTGAATCCCCTAACGTGAAAGGCAGAACCTAATATATTCAAGTCACACATGATTTTTGGTCAAGAAAGGGCCTCCTTTGGAAGGCGAAATGATCAGGGAAATTTATGAAGTTCACTAGAGGAAAAATACTATTACTCCATTACAAATTGTGTCCTTGTGTACGGATCCCTCCTCACCATGATCAAACCTTAATGTAACATAGTACTACGTAACAAATTGTGAACACCACTTTTGAACAAAACCTCTACACGTTATAAACACAAACTCCAAGTTTCAACCCAACTATTTATTTAGAACATTTGGTGGGTTTTGGTTAAATTCTCTGTCTGGCTTGTGGATATTAAATCCACTCCATCAATTACAAACTCATGAATGACAAAATCAGTGTGTACCTTCTGATGTTTTCCCCAAGATTTACATCTGATGGCTGTGGAAATGTGGTTTCTGAAGAGAATGCAAGGCATACTATGGACAGACAGAAAAACCAATGACCAAGTTCTGCAGGAAACAAATGAAAATCGTAAACTGATTTGAGAAATTAGACGTAGACAGTCAAAGTTTTTTGGACATGTTATGAGAAAAAATAAATTGGACAACATGATGACAACTGGCAAGATCGAAGGGAATAGACCAAGGGGAAGACCGAGAAGTAAATACCAAGATGGCTTGGCCACATGGCATGGTTGAGACAGGAACACTGAGCTGATCCACGACTCTGGTGATCAAGTTAAATGGCGAGTTATGACCGCCCACGCTTTTCGGCATGGCACATGATGGAGCATAATGGGGACAACCCGTTGCTGTGAAGTTGGAACTGCGACTAACTAACTAACTAACTAACCAACAAATGCATACATTATTAAATTAATAATTCTTTGAATCTATCTCCATATTGATGATAACAGTCTCTCTCTCTCTCTCTCTCTCTCTCTCTCTCTCTCTCTCTCTCTCTCTCTCTCTCTCTCTCTCTCTCTCTCTCTCTCTCTCTTTCTCTCTCTCTCTCTCTCTCTCTCTCTCTCTCTCTATCTCTCTCATAATATATCTATATTTATAAAACAAAGTGTATGTATGTAAATATGTGTGTATGTATATATGTATGTATGTAAATATGTATGTCCTTTATTTGTTCGCGAACGGCCCATCCGATTGAGATGAAATTTTCTACACGCCTTCCTTTCATTCCAGAGCTGTCAACTGTCATAGTTTTTTTTTCTTCTTCCTCCTCCTCCCTCCTCCCCCTCCCAAAATACGTACGTAAATATATGATGATGATGATGAAAGAATCCCCGAACCAAAACGCTAGGGAAAGGGAAGAAAATGACGTGACTACACAGAATCGTCACACGGCAATCATCATCATCATCAAGTGCCGTGCCGGCTGGCGTAGGCGTTCATGGCTCTCTGTAGATCTCAGTCTTTGTTTTTTTTTAATCAACTCTGCTGCTGATATTCCTCCATGCCACGGCAATATCAATAACAATTCATCTTTTTATGTGTAAGGAAGTTATCTACAGTCGTGTAGAAGGGAAGAACTAGACGAGTATGAATTCGGAATGGCGAACTCTCTCCCCCTCTCTTCTCCTCCCTCTACCTCCTCCCTCCACCCTTCTCCTCTTCCTCCTCCCTCTCATCCCTCTCCCTCCTACCTCCTCCTTCTCCCTCTTCCTTCTCCCTCTTCCTCTCCCCTTCTCCTCCATCCTCCTCCCTCCTACTCCCTCCGCCTCCTCCCCCCTCCTCCCTCATCTTCCCTCCTCCTCCCTCTCCCTCCTCATCCCTCCTCCTCCTGCCTCCCTCCTCCTCCTCCTGCCTCCTTCTCCCTCATCATCCTCCCTCCTCCTTCTCCCTTCTTCTCCCTCTTCCCTCTTCCTCCTCCTACCTCCTCCCTCCTCCTCCTCCCTCCACCCTCCTCCTCCCTTCTCCTCCTCTTCCTCCTCCCTTTCCTTCCTCCTCCTCCTCCCTCTACCTCCTCCTCCCCCTACCTCTTTCCTCCTCCCTCCTCCTCCCCTTCCACCTCTCTTTCCTTCCTCCCCTCCTCATTCTCCCTCCTTCCTCTCCCTCCTTCCTCCTCCTCCTTCCTTCTTCTCCCTCCTCCTCCTCCTCCCTCCTCCTTCCTCCTCCTCCCTCTCCTCCTCCTCACTCCTCCTCCTCCCTCCTCCTCCTCCCTCTACCTCCTCCCTCCTCCTCCCTTCACATTCCTCCCCCTCCCTCCTCCTCATCCCTCCTCCTCCCTCCTCCTCATCCCTCCTCCTCCCTTCTCCTCCTCCCTCCTCCTCCTCCCTCTACCTCCTCCTCCCTTCACATTCCTCCTCCTCCCTCTTCCTCCTCCTCCCTCCTCCTCCTCATCCCTCCTCCTCCTTCTTCCTCCCTCCTCCTCCTCCTCCTCCCCTCCTCCTTCCTCCTCCTCCCTCTCCTCCTCCTCACTCCTCCTCCTCCCTCCTCCTCCTCATTCTACCTCCTCCCTCCTCCTCCCTTCACATTCCTCCTCCTCCCTCTTCCTCCTCCTCCCTCCTCCTCCCTCCTCCTCCTCCCTCCTCCTCATCACTCCTCCTCCCTCCTCCTCCTTCTTCCTCCCTCCTCCTCCCTCCTCCCCCTCCTCCTTCCTCCTCCTCCCTCTCCGCCTCCTCCCTCCTCCTCCTCCTCCTCCTCCTCCCTCCTCCTCCCTCTACCTCCTCCTCCTCCCTCCTCCTCCCTCTACCTCCTCCCCCCTCCTCCCTTCACATTCCTCCTCCTCCCTCTTCCTCCTCCTCCCTCCTCCTCTCTCCGCCTCCCTCCTCCTCCTCTTCCCTCTACCTCCTCCCTCCTCCTCCCTTCACATTCCTTCTCCTCCCTCCTCCTCCTTCCCTTACCTCTTCTTCCCTCCTTCTCCTCCCCCTCCTTCTCCTCCTTCTCCCTCCTCCTTCTCCCTCTTCCTCCTCCCTCTTCCTTCTCCTCCTTCTCCCTCCTCCTTCTCCCTCCGCCTCCTCCCTCTTCCTTCTCCCTCCGCCTCCTCCCTCCTCCTACTCTCTCCTCCTCCTCCCTCCTCCTCCCTCTCCCTCCTCCTCCCTATCCTCCTCCTGCTCCCTTCTCCTCCTGCGTTCTCCTCCTCCCTCCTTCTCCCTCCTCCTCCCTCTTCCTCCTCCCTCCTCCTCGCCTCCTCCTCCACCCTACTCCTCCCTCCTCCTCCTAATCCCTCCTCCTCCTCCTCCTCCTCCTCCCTCTACCTCCTCCCCCCTCCTCCCTTCACATTCCTCCTCCTCCCTCTTCCTCCTCCTCCCTCCTCCTCTCTCCGCCTCCCTCCTCCTCCTCCTCCCTCTACCTCCTCCCTCCTCCTCCCTTCACATTCCTCCTCCTCCCTCCTCCTCCTCCCCTCCTCCTCTTCCCTCCTCCTCCTCCCCCTCCTTCTCCTCCTTCTCCCTCCTCCTTCTCCCTCTTCCTCCTCCCTCTTCCTTCTCCCTCCGCCTCCTCCCTCCTCCTACTCTCTCCTCCTCCTCCCTCCTCCTCCCTCTCCTCCTCCTGCATGGGCGAAATAGAGAACACACTGAACCGTTCAACAGGGATTCATTGTCAAAGAAATGTGGTTATTAAGACAAACGAAAGTGAGGGAAATGAAATACTTTGGGCGTGTAGAGTCTGGAAAAGATGTATATGGAGGGAGGCCTAACGAGTAAGCGGACAAGAGGAAAACCCAACATGGATGGGTATATCTTATATATAAAAGGCGATCTCCGTCCGTCTGTCTGTCTGTCTATATGTCCCTAATGCGCTCGCGAACGGCCCATCCCATTGAGATGAAATTTTTTACACGTCTTCCTTTCATTCCAGCGCAGCCCACTGTCATATTTTTTTAGTATGAAAGTTTGAAGATTTTATATTTCTTTACACTGTCGCCAACTCTAAGAAGACATGGAACAACCTCAGCCATTATTAAATCTACAGGCATATGCGTTATATTCCTCCTCCTCCTCCTCCTCTCCCCTCCTCCACCTCCTACCCTCTTCCTCTTCTCCTCCCCCTCCTCCCTCTCCCTCCTCCATCCTCCTCTTCTCTCTTTCTCCTCCTCCTCCCTCCTCCTCCCTCTTCCTCCTCCCAGCTCCTACTCCTCCTTTTTCTTCTTCTTCTGCTGCTGCTGCCGCTGCTCCATTTACCCAAGTTAATATATTACCAAGTTGGTCTTCGTTTATCTAAGGTTGTTCTAACTGCAACCAATAAATGATTAGACAGACAGACAGACAGACAGACAGACAGACAGACAGACAGACAGACAGACAGACAGACAGACAGACAGTCAGTCGGGAACGGGAACTTATATGACTACTCATATGAATTAAATGAGATGCTCCCCATCAGGGGCTGGGCGAAGCCGGGCCGGATCAGACAGATAGACAGACTGACAGACAGACAGACAGACAGACAGACAGACAGACAGACAGACAGACAGACAGACAGATAGATAGTCGGGAACGGGAACGTGAGCTTATATGACTACTTATATGAATTAAATGAGATGCTCCACACCAGGAGCTGGGCAATGCCGGGCCGGGTCAGACAGACAGACAGACAGACAGACAGACAGACAGACAGACAGACAGACAGACAGACAGTCGGTAACGGGAACGGGAACTTATATGACTACTTATATGAATTAAATGAGATGCTCCCCACCAAGGACTGGGCGAAGCCGGGCCGGGTCAGCTAGTATATATATAAAATTCACCAACAGAGTTTTATCTAAATGATATGTCCTCTCAACCTGCACTGGGAATCTTTTTCTTCTGTGACTTAACCCATTCCATCAATGATTTGGTTTAGGTAAAGACAACAGCGCTGTCAACAATCTAGGTTCAATCCTGTTATTTGCTTCGTAGTGGAATCCAGAAATGACATAACCACGATCTGATATCTAATTAGGCTGTTTGGCTGAGTGAAGTTGAGGCTTGGGGTCAGTCAAACAATTCAAGAGGTCATCTTCAGACTGGGCAGAAGATAATTCCCTACATCATCGAATACAATGTCTCCATGTGGAGACGGTCGTGACAAGAACTCACAAGGGACTCAATGCACTTAAAACTATGGCTGCAATGGACTTAGAGCAGAGAATGCTTTTCACACTATACCAGCACTTGATCCTCTCAGTAATTGATTATGGATTAGGTCTGCTCACTGTCTCAGAGAGTCAGCTGGTGAAGTTAGAGCGCATACAGAACGAAGCTATGCGGATCATTCTGGGATGCACTAGAGACACCCCAGTAGTGTGTATGCGTTAATCCTTGGTCTGCCAACTGTTGCAACACATTAAGCCGGGAGTGCAGGGAGTGGCCAGCAGGGGCCACGGAAGTGGAAATCCAGCAACTAATTCAGGACAATGCTCACTCGAGTGATGTGATTATCTACACAGATGGTTCGGTGTCAAGAGGTGAGAGAAGTGGCTGGGGTTTCATAGCCAAAGCTAATGATCAATGTTTGGGGCGGGAGAGCCTGGCATATGATACCACAACATCCAGCTTAAGAATGGAAGTGGAGGCAGTCACTGCGGCTCTCCGCTGGATGGAGAATACGACACACACACACATCGTGATTGTAACTGGCTCAGAAAGCATGCTGAGTAGGGTGAGGACGGGCAGGCTTCGTATCGAGTGGTTTGCTTCGCTTCGTAGGTCACGGGTGACAAGCCTGGATCTTTTCTCCGGGGCATGCTGGTGTGCTGGGAAATTAACAGGCCGACAGATTGGCTGGCTCTGCAGAACTTGGTGGAGTATTGATACACGGAGGAGCAAATGGATTACCATGGCCTGGCAAGAATGAGACAACGAGGAGTGACGAAGGGATCTGGCCGACGCTCAACGCTCAAAGGAAAGGCCAGACGGACTTATAATCAGATTGCTACTGGTACTATTAGTGTTGGAACTCTTCGCTGGCTGCTGAGGATGGGGACGGAGCACTTATGGGAATGCCCCGAATGCTGTGATATCGATTCCTAAATCAATCAATCAATCAATCATACAATGTGAAAAAGGTGACAAACGTCCAGCAGCTCTGGTTAACAATACTAGAATCTCAACTTTAGTCAACACGGCATTACAGCACGACCAGTCTCATGTCAATAAGGCCATCCCAAACTCGGTGATATCAGTGCAGCTTTCTCTACATAATTAGCTGCAGCTAATAAACAGGGTTGGCACCACTCTCTGTGTAACTGCTGGAAATAAATCCTACAGTAAAGCATATAAATCCCTCTTTAGTGCAAACACATCTTTCAGTAGTGCAGACAAATCCTTAAAAAACAACAATACACACACACGCACACACACGCGCGCACACACGCACGCACGCACGCACATACACACACACACAACCACACACACACACACACACACACACACACACACACACACTCACTGAAATTAAGTCTCCTCTCTCTCTCCATTCAATAATCATTGAAGAAGGTGTTGTAATCCCCTTTTAGGCTTTAACCAACTACTGTTCATCCCCCGAGATTTCGCTGATAGAAATTTAGCAGTGGAGCACTTAAGGGCTACGTATCCTGGTATACCACCCAAGGGTGTTGATTATCCCTCTTCTGAGATTTGGCTGATAAACAACTGGCAGTTGATCACTTAGGGGCTACCTATCCTGGTATACCACTTAAGGGTGTTGGAGCACTTAGGGGCTACCTACCCTGGTATACCACTTAAGGGTGTTGGAACACTTAGGGGCTACCTACCCTGGTATACCACTTAAGGGTGTTGGAGCACTTAGGGGCTACCTACCCTGGTATACCACCTAAGGGTGTTGACTATTCCTGGTGTTCATGGTGTTATCTGAGCATCACCACCTTTTCCTTCAACCGTTGGTCTGCTTCCTCGGGATGTTAATCCAACCGTACACTGTACGACAGATGATAAGATGATGGCTGCCAGGTATATGCTAAGTAAGCATGAGGTGGGGGTCCTTTCTTTAAAATCATCTTTCCTCTGGTGTCCTGAGAGAACGGAGACCCTACTACCAATCAGGTTTCAAGCTGCCAACTCTTCATTAGTCCACCATTGACACGACAATAAGGCTAGGCACCATGAGCTTCATGCAACTCCACCATCCAGCCTCTTGCTGACATACAAATTCAAAATCCCTTCTATCACATTTGTATACAATCAAATGTCAATACAAAACCAAACATCAACACCTGCTCCCCTTTGATGTTATGATGTTACAATGCTATAAACTCCTACCAGTCAGGACAACAGAACAAGATAAGGTCATAAAAATGAGACCAAGTTGTCCTGTTGTGATAGTTTCATTGGAACAAAGACAGGTTGTGAGAGAGGTATCCGGTTGTGATACAGTCCTCCTGTTGAGACAAGGGCTCAGTTGAGACGTTATCGTCCAATCAAGACACAGGCCTCTTGGTGTGACATAGGCATCACAATAAGACAAAGGCAGGGTGACATAAGCATATTGAGACAAAGTCATCATGATATATATGTGATCATCCCACGTCTATAATGCAAAGCCCAGCCTTTATTCCCTCAGGTTAGACTCGGTTCACAAAACCATCCTCATCATTATCAATTCATCTGTCTAGCTCCACTGGGCAACATTCACTTGTTCCCCAGCCGTTAAAGGAACAAGCCTGAACCCACATTTAAATGTAAGACCCACACAAATAAGAATAATTATGATTATTACATACATTAACATGAGAGCTATCTAATACATATATCAAGACCTGAACTAAGATCGCACATAAACTACATTGTTCTTCCCTCACCTGATTCTTAGGAGCCGGGAGGAGGGGGGGGGGGGGGGGGGGGGGGGGGGAAGGTTGAGAACGCTGTTTACAAGTCTCTGAACATAACATTCTACTCCAAACTGTCACCATTAATTGTGCCATGCTGACGGCTAGGTACTTCCTGCAGACATATAGGTATATGGTGCTTCTAGCCGTCTCCCTTACTGAGCAATAAATATCATGGGAACAACATGCTCTTCCCTCAAATCCTCTCAATATACCCATGGCAAAGATCACTTGTTAATCACACAATCTAAACCCAGGAGTTGTAAACACAGACCGTCCAGAACTTTCCACATTTGGAGGAAGATTGTGCAATAATGTGCGTCCATAGAGAACGGTCTCATAACCATAGGAAAGTACAAATATGCATTGTGAGTGAGATAACGTTCACTTGCATACAGCAAAAGTACTCATAGCAGGTGAAACGTCAAACATGGCAAAACTTTCCAGCGGAATAGGCATGTCATTTCTGCAGAAGGCGAGCAAGTCAGACTATCTTCTCAATGAGGCGCTGATCTTATAATTTCACAATCTACATATAAAACCAATAATACATGTCACCTATAAGCATCTAGAGGCACATAATAGTATTTACAATGAATTCACAAGCTTACCGTGCAGAGGGTGAGGTTAGGCACTAGGATAGACCTTCCCCAATATAGGAAAAGGGACTTGCTTCTCTGACAGTTTTCTTACAAGTGACAACCACTTTTCAGGCGGGTTTCCATCTGGCCAGGCCGGGACTTCGCCATCCAATCGTTATGCTTATTTCACCTTTACTGCCTATCTTATAAGGAGCGTCTGTCTAGACCCGTTTCCAGTAAAAGTGGTGATGGCTTATGAAGTATACTACAGAGGAAATACATTTGTCCTGTAGCAACATGCAGGACATACATCTGTCATGTAGCAAAATGTTGGAGGACATTCATTTTTCCTGTAGCAACATGTTGGACATACATCTGTCCTGTAGCAACATGTTGGACATACATCTGTCCTGTAGTAACATGTTGGAGGACATACATCTGTCCTGTACCAACATGTTGGAGGACATACATCTGTCCTGTAGCAACATGTTGGAAGACATACATCTGTCCTGTAGCAACATGTTGGAGTAAATACATCTGGCCTGTAGTAACATGTTGGACATACATCTGTCCTATAGCAACATGTTGGAGGACATGCATCAGTCCTGTAGCAACTTGTTGGACATACATCTGTCTGTAGCAACGTGTTGGACATACATCTGTCCTGTAGCAACATTTCACTACATTTTGTATGTAGAACAAAAGTGAAACATTCTTTCTTCCGTTGATAACACCATTCTGTTTGGAGTGCAAAGAATTACCCCAACAGAATACAACCATTCGCTGCATATTGCTTCACGATGGACCGTGGAACACATTTTTTAATGACACCATGTATGTCATTTTACAAGTGTAGTGAAGCTTTACAAACACCATGATTCTTATATACATACGTTTGGGTCTTTGCAGGTTGCCATGCTGCTAGTATGGGGGTCTTGTCTTAAGAATAATACTGCTGACAATGATTACTTGAAACAATTGCTCGTACACACAAGAATCTGGCTCAGACGAAAAGGTCAAGACCAACTCACAGCGGCAGCTGGTATAACATTTATTTTCACACAATGTGCATCGCGTATGCTCACACACCAGGCTAAGACACATTTAATCACAACAGACAGTCGTACTTATTCACCTCTTGACCACGAGAAGTAAACTTGCTAGCACTAAATGACGTATAAATAGTCCAGCCGTCGCATCCTTTATCGCACTGTGCTCTATCTATGCGGCTACTTGATACTGCTCAATAGATCAGCTTATTACCCTGTTTCGTGAACAATGGACTAGAAATCACTCTTGCTGCTTAGACACGACGACCATCACTGTTACCAGATATTGAGACTTTCCATAATTCATTCAAGATTGCAATTACACACTGGTGTCCTCAGAATATTAACAGAGTATCACTTGCAAATCATCTTATGATGTAGGACGTGGGTTGATAGTGTCAAGTGTGAAAAGTGCGCTAGTTGGTGTCGAAATATCACTGATCTAGTGGTATGTGTTGTCAACCCTGTCTGCGTCTACTATATGACTTGTCGCTAAGCGTGTATGACTTGTCGTTTAGGTTGTATGACTTGTCGCTAAGCTTGTATGTCTTGTCGGTAAGGTTGATTGACTTGTCGCTAAGCTTGTATGTCTTCTCGGTAAGGTTGTATGTCTTGTCGCTCAGGTGCATCGTACCTAAATGGGGAGTTCTTTCTTTCTCAAATAGGACTGACAGCTGTGGTCGTGAGCTTTCAACCTGCGATCCCGCGATTTTTGTCACTAGGGTTCAATGGTTAGCCACTTGACTGACTTTCTGGGCATGTCACGTATTAATGTTTCGCTATCATCTGTTTCAGTTGAATTGTTATGTAACTCTTTAACTCTTTAAGTCTCGTAATTCAGTCAGGTCTCTCTGGCCTAAGGGTTTGCGTCTTTCTCTGGAATCCCGTATACTCTCGTGTGTAACATGATGTGCGCAAGAAACAGTAGCGGTTCTCGCCGCGTTAGTAACTTACGGGGTATGTCAGCCGGTCGTTCAGAAAGCAATGGCAAACTACTGAGCGCAATCTTGCCTAATACATCAACAGCAGCTGAAAAATGCTGGAGTTGACTGCAACGTCCTATAAGAGATATGAAAAAAAAAATCAATCATAATTAACGTTTTCTAGACATCTGAGACAGATGCTATGGAGCTCATGCATTGTGTAGAGATTCTCCTTGTGTGATCTTTTGGAGAAGTCTGAAACACAATGAAAGTGATCAGACCCATGCCAATGTCAACTCAACGTCCTAACCCTTATACCAACACCCGCGTCCAATAGCAGGATTGTGTGTGTGTGTGTGTGTGTGTGTGTGTGTGTGTGTGTGTGTGTGTGTGCAGCATCAAACAGTCCGAGAGGTAACCAGTCTCACTCTCCCTTAGCGAACGGCAAGATCTGGCATTCGCCCTAGACGGCTCTCAGTACATTGCCCGTCACATCAACGTGTTCGCTCAAACCAAAATATCAGTCTTAATCTAAATTTGTTTCCCATTACCTAATTAAGCTAGGTACAGGAACTGCTATCTATATAACGCGAGAGAGTACAAAATGCTAGAATATTCCTTTTGAAAGTGACAAGACAGAACCAAGTCTAAGAAAAATTTATCGAAAATGTGTGTCAAGGGACACAACAAAATTAACATGATCAAGTAAGTGTTTAGTGAGTTGTGTACCATGAAACATTCCTTATTCATCGTGGTGGAATCACTAGATGGCCAGCGCGTGGAATAGACGACCATCATTAATACTATATTGAGCGCAATGGCAGACTACTGATCTTAAAACTTGCCAAAACCATCCACAGCAGCTGACACATGCTGGTGTTGACTGCAATGTCCTGTAAATAGGATATATAGAAAAAAAAAATGATTCCCATTGGCTGTCCATCGCATGCTGGTGTCTTCTAGTGACCTTCATCAAGTTGCCATTTAGATAACAGGGATCTATTCATGATACTGATACTTAATGATACTGATACTTAATGATACTAGCCTGGTGGTATTCTTCTTCTTCTTCTTCTTCTTCTTCTTCTTCTTCTTCTTCTTCTTCTTCTTCTTCTTATTATTATTATTATTATTATTATTATTATTATTATTAGTAGTAGTAGTAGTAGTAGTAGTAGTAGTAGTGGTGGTGGTGGTTGTAGTAGTAGTAGTAGTAGTAGTAGTAGTAGTAGTAGTAGTAGTAGTAGTAGTAGTAGTAGTAGTAGTAGTAGTAGTAGTAGTAGTAGTAGTAGTAGTAGTAATAGCACTGTTTTTTGATCGCCGAAGCACAACCCTGATTTCTGTCACAACAGACTATCTGCTACAGACTGTCTGTCTGCCTACCGTCTGCATCACTACAGACTGTCTGTCTGCCTACTGTCTGTCTGCCTACCGTCAGTGTCTCTACAGACTGTCTGAATACCGTCAGTGTCTCTACAGACTGTCTGCCTACCGTCTGTATCACTACAGACTGTCTGTCTGCCTACTGTCTGTCTGCCTATCGTCAGTGTCTCTACAGACTGTCTGCCTACCGTCAGTGTCTCTACAGACTGTCTGCCTACCGTCAGTGTCTCTACAGACTGTCTGCCTACCGTCAGTGTCTCTACCGACTGTCTGCCTACCGTCAGTGTCTCTACAGACTGTCTGCCTATCGTCAGTGTCTCTACAGACTGTCTGCCTACCGTCAGTGTCTCTACAGACTGTCTGCCTACCGCCGGTATCTCTACCGACTGTCTGCCTACCGCCGGTGTCTCTACCGACTGTCTGCCTACCGTCAGTGTTATTACAGACTGTCTGCCTACCGTCAGGTGTTATTACAGACTGTCTGCCTACCGTCAGTATTATTACAGACTGTCTGCCTACCGTCAGTGTTATTACAAACTGTCTGCCTACCGTCAGTATTATTACAGACTGTCTGCCTACCGTCGGTGTTATTACAGACTGTCTGCCTACCGTCGGTGTTATTACAGACTGTCTGCCTACCGTCGGTGTTATTACAGACTGTCTGCCTACCGTCGGTGTTATTACAGACTGTCTGCCTACCGTCGGTGTTATTACAGACTGTCTGCCTACCGTCAGTATTATTACAGACTGTCTGCCTACCGTCGGTGTTATTACAGACTGTCTGCCTACCGTCGGTGTTATTACAAACTGTCTGCCTACCGTCAGTATTATTACAGACTGTCTGCCTACCGTCGGTGTTATTACAGACTGTCTGCCTACCGTCGGTGTTATTACAGACTGTCTGCCTACCGTCGGTGTTATTACAGACTGTCTGCCTACCGTCGGTGTTATTACAGACTGTCTGCCTACCGTCGGTGTTATTACAAACTGTCTGCCTACCGTCGGTGTTATTACAAACTGTCTGCCTACCGTCAGTATTATTACAGACTGTCTGCCTACCGTCGGTGTTATTACAAACTGTCTGCCTACCGTCGGTGTTATTACAGACTGTCTGCCTACCGTCGGTGTTATTACAGACTGTCTGCCTACCGTCGGTGTTATTACAGACTGTCTGCCTACCGTCGGTGTTATTACAGACTGTCTGCCTACCGTCGGTGTTATTACAGACTGTCTGCCTACCGTCGGTGTTATTACAGACTGTCTGCCTACCGTCAGTGTTATTACAGACTGTCTGCCTACCGTCGGTGTTATTACAGACTGTCTGCCTACCGTCGGTGTTATTACAAGACTGTCTGCCTACCGTCGGTGTTATTACAGACTGTCTGCCTACCGTCGGTGTTATTACAGACTGTCTGCCTACCGTCGGTGTTATTACAGACTGTCTGCCTACCGTCGGTGTTATTACAGACTGTCTGCCTACCGTCGGTGTTATTACAAACTGTCTGCCTACCGTCGGTGTTATTACAAACTGTCTGCCTACCGTCGGTGTTATTACAGACTGTCTGCCTACCGTCGGTGTTATTACAGACTGTCTGCCTACCGTCGGTGTTATTACAGACTGTCTGCCTACCGTCGGTGTTATTACAGACTGTCTGCCTACCGTCGGTGTTATTACAGACTGTCTGCCTACCGTCGGTGTTATTACAAACTGTCTGCCTACCGTCGGTGTTATTACAAACTGTCTGCCTACCGTCGGTGTTATTACAGCTGGGAAAATGTTCTGTCTTTTAAACCGTCGGTGTTTTAAATTTTACCCAAAACTGTCTGCCCCTTTTTCCGTTCCAGGTGTTTAATTTTACCCCGAAAACTGTCTGCCTACCTCGTGTTATTACCGCT
>JACEFZ010005623.1:0-24522 GCA_014155875.1 Cepaea nemoralis
TGTTGTCCAGTCATCTTTTGGGACACTATATCATCTATATACGTCACTGTATTCATCACTCCATAAAGTAGATCCCTTGTTAAGCGTACGAAAGTGGCAGGAGCGTTTCGAAGTCCGAAAGGAAGAAACGCCACTCGTAAAGTCCTAAAGGTGTTGAAAAAGCAGTAGATGATGGATTGGTCTGCATAGGGACCTGCCAATATCCCTTAGTCAGATCAAATTTTTAGAAAAGATGTTGGGGGTGGACATGTCAAGAATAAGATTTTTCGCGGGAAGGGAATTGGTTCTGCGTCGATCTTAGTGACGTTTTTGAGTTTTCTATAGTCCACACCAACGAATTGTGGAGTTTTTTTTCTTAACAAGGACTATTGGAAGGAGTACTCAGATGTAGTTTTCTGATGATCCCACTAGCTTCAAAATTAAGATTTCCTTATTCAGATTTTCTCTATAGCAAAGTGGGATAGAGTACGGCCTGCATTTGATAGGCTTAGAGTCCGAAAGAAGAATGGAGTGCTCGATTCTGTCCGTCCTACCTGGAATGTCAGAAAATATGTCTTTATACTCCGTCACTAATTCTATTAATTGTCGTCGTTGACCGTCTGATAGTCTCTGTTCTATCCGTATGCTATCCAATGTTGCAGTCTTGTCTACAATGGGAACAGTAGTTTTCCATTCCGTCGTCGTCTACCTGATTCAGTACGGTAGTGGTGCAAAGTGCGTATTCTGTATTCTCACTAGTGTATGCATCTCGCCCGGATTTGCCAGTCTCGCTAACTAGTGTAGTTGCGTTGTGTACGTCTGTCGTCTCATCACTAGGTGTGAATGCATTGTGTTCGTCTGTCTCTACTTCTGTCTCTTGTCGTAAAAAGTAAGGTTTTCACATGTTGACATGGAATATCTTTAAGTGTCCGTTTATTGATATTTCATAGCCCAAACCCATCTGAAATTTTTCGTACCACCTTGAATGGCCCTTGCCATGGTCAATAATAAATTTCGTTTGTCTGGAAGTAACAAAAGTATGTCTTGATCTGGTTTCAAGATCAATTGTTCTCGCACCTTTGTTTGCATATTGGCGTAGATTTGACCCTTCTCTCCAAAACTGCCTTAGCTATGATACACGATTTCATGATTTTATCTCGTGTTTCTGTCACCATTTCATAAGGTGTTTTTGGGGTTGGAATTTCAATGGAATTAGTTATTACCTGATGGTAAATGGTTAGGGGTCCACGTGGGTTAGCCCCGTATACTAATTCAAACGGTGAGAAACCCTTTCTTGAAGGGGGAATCTCCGATGGCAAACAGCACTGTTGGAACATGTATCCCAATCAGCTGGGTTTTCTGCTGTCACCTAGCCAGCATATGCTTAAGATCTCCGTTAATTTTCCTCTACTATCCCATTGCTGGCGGGATGGTACGCTGTTGAAAAATGCTGTTTAATCCCTAACATTTTTGTAAGGGCTTGCGTTTGCACCCGATATGAATTGAGTTACACGATCGGATAAGATGGTACGTGGAAATCCGAATCGTGAGAACAGGTGTAAAAATACATTGGCAACGTCTTTGGAGGTAAATGTATTTCAAAGCTACTGCCTCAACCACCTTGAACACGGGTCGACCATTGTTAATATGAAGCGATTTCCTTTTGCTGGACACCTGATTCAGGGTCCAACAATATCTACCGCCACACTCTCAAATGGCCTAGATGCCAGTGTAAAGGTTGTACTTCCGCTGTAGGATGTTTACCCTTACTACTAGTTTTTGACAGACATTAAAAGAACGACAAAATAATTTTATATCATTACAAAAACCGGGCCAATAGAATGAGCCTGAATTCTGGCCCTGGTTTTGTCGTAAGCAAGGTGACCAGAAAAGGGTGACTCGGTGCAATCTTTAGCACAGTCAGGCGGTGTTGTACAGGTAACACCTTTTTGGCTAAATCTCATGGTTACCAGTTGTATAATACCTAATAAAAATACCATTATTCAGTCAAAAAAAACCATGATGCTTCTTGGTCACTTTGGCTTTTTCTTTCAATAATTTTAAATATGGAGACACACTAGGATCGCTTTCTGCTGTTTCTATGAATTTTTGTCTGGTATCATCTGTGCTAGTTGGTGAAGCAACAGTAGTCTCTCATCTTGTAGTGTGTCTTGATGTTTTTATAGTGTCTGTTCTGGTTGTTGCATTAGCTGCATTTAATTTTTCCCATGCAGCTATTTCATTACTAGTGCATTGTTTTTAATTGGGGTAAGCCGCCCCAAAAATTTAAAACAGTACAAGGATTTTCAAGTATTGCACAAGTAAGGTCCAGAAAGGAAAGGAGTGTTAATACGGGCTTTGGCCAAAAGGGGAAATTTCAATGTTACCCGAAAAGGTTCGGCATTTGACTGAGTCACCTGAATAATCATTTGATTCACCAGTTCTTTCTAAGACCAATAAGGGTGCTGCCGCTGTCCAGCAAACATTGGCATGGTCTATCGTTGACCATTGCATTGTGGAACACCAAAATTTCCTCTGGAGGCTAATGCTGCATTTACAAATCTCAGTTGAGAATGGTACTGTATGTCCACATTCTAATTTTCCGTCAGCATGAAATTGGTGACATCGTTCACAACTGTCAAAGCTCAATATATCGTTTACACAACATACATCTTCAGACTGGTTAGCAGGTAATTCATTTTCAACTTCACACTCAAAGTCACTACCACTATCAGAAGATGTATCTATCAAAATAGCATTGTTGGCTTTCATACGTTGGCAGCCCAGGCACTTATTTGAATAATGGCCGTAGCTGGAGCAGAAGAAGCATTTGACTGCACGCCTGTATGCAGTTCTTTTGTTTTGTTGCTTCTTAATGACATTCTCAAGATGTGCCGGATAGTTAGGCGATTTGTCACACATAGAATAAGTGTCATGCAAAAGTTTACAGTAGATACATTTTGACACTTTCTTATCTTTCTTGTCGACTTTATGAAATGGTTTTCTATTACTCTGATAGTTTTTAGGTTGGTCCTTTACAAAAGAAACTATTTCAGAGTTGCTATCTGAAAGTCTTAAAATATCTCTATTTGAAGAAAAATATGCAGAGCCTTTCTTTTCAAATTGTTCTATGTTCTCAATGTCTGACTGCTGCAGGAATTTAGCAAATGGAGATGGTATAGTGGATTGACTTTATCCATGGCTATTAAATTTTAAGTCTGTCAAAGTCTTTCCTATGTCAGCTGCTTTAAGCCACCTATCCAGTACACTTTGAACATTTGAGACGTAATCAATAAAAGTCTCACTAGGTTTTGGTTTTAAATTTGAGAACTGAACCTGATACCCAGGGGCATCAAGTAAAAAGTGTTGCATTATCCTATCATGGATGTACTGATAGTTAGATCTAAGATCAGTTGGTATAGATTCTATTACTTTAAGGGGCTCACCACTCAGGGTCTTCATATAAATCATAGCCCACATTTCTATTGGAACTTGGTGGTATTTGAACTGATACTCGACATTTTCTGTCCAGGCTGATATGGAATCTTCTTTACAGAATGGTTGATAATATTTTTGTATTTATTGAACTTATTTTCTTCTTGTTGACTTTTTAATTTAGTAGCAGAGATCTCTACGTGTGAGTCTACATCCATACCTTTCATCTTTAACTGTGTCTCTGATTCTACTTGTATTTGTTTTTCCTTAACTCTTGCCATTTCTTCTATCTCTTTTTGCTTTAGTTCTTTCTCCTGATCTAATGCCTTTTGCTTTAATTCTTTCTCCTGATCTAATGCCTTTTGCTTTAATTCTAGTTCTTTTTGTTTAATCTCCTTATCATGTTCTAACTGCCTCTGTTTGGTTATTTCAGCTAGTTCTACAATCTCTTTTTGATGTTGTCTTTCTTGTGCACGTTCATCTCTTTCAGCATCTTTTGCTTCTTTAAATTTCTGATCAGCATATTGCTCTAAGTCCTTTCCTGTGTATTGCAATTCCTTGCCTGCTTTTATGAAATCAGCTAAAGTTGCCATGTTGTTGGGAGATTAGATAGATTTGACAGGCATTCAAATATATATTCACTTATTTATCTTAGATACGGCTTATTTATCTTAGATATGTTATGTTCTTTAATCTCTGAGCACTACAAATTGTACTGCTAGTTTATAACCTGGAAAACAATTTTTCCCCTAAAAACCAGAGCACAAAAATATGCTAATGCATCACAAGCTGAAAAAGAGATGCATTATTAATCACATTGCATGCCAAATACGTAGGATATACTCATCTTCACGTTGTAGAAAATCAGGTACAATCGTTTGGTCACTCAGGTGCAATCGTTTGGCACTGCGGCATACACACGAGTTACTTATTTACTCAGCTGTTGTTCACCCTGGTTCACAAGAGCAGCAACAATTAACAAATTGCAACCGACATATTATTTTTGACAAATTGGTACAATGACAATGACATGCCCCCGGATAAATATAATGTATTTAAATTAATATTAATTGTCAATGTCCTGTCTTCGTTCTAACGTTTTATGCCTTTCGTCCCTAATCTAGTTTAATCTATGGAAGTGTTGTGCAGACCAAGTCTAATTTGCATAGCCAAAAGTAGTGCCATCGCGACGGTAAACAAATAGAAAAAGTACGAAAAAAATCAATAACCGCTTTGAAATAAATATCAATGTAACTATAATGTGTAAATACATAAATATACTCAATTACTAACTTAAATAAACAAATAATAGTTAATATAAAGCACAGATTCAGGCGGGCAGCAGCTTGGCGATTTGTAAACAATCAGATGCTGAATGCCAATGGCGTAACACAACTGCTTGTCAATCGCAATACGTCAGAGGCGCAGCGCTATTTTTAGCTTGCAAAAATCGATAATGTCGCCGGCTTGTGTATCGCTCCGCCATGAATCATATTGGATAATTATTTATAAACAATAAGTAAATACATAATTAAATGAAAGAAAATAATAATATCATACTTACAACTTTGGAAGAACACATGAATAGTAAGTACACAATATTTCAATAAACACAAATAAACATTATTTTGTCACGATAGGCACAGCTTAGCTCGCAACTTGTTCTAGTCTGCACACGTCATCAGTCACTGACACAAATTAAACCTTGTAATTCACTACTTGTAATCTTAGTCTAGAGCCGTGGGTGAGTGTATTAGCTTGAACTTTCGTCCAAGCCACACTTCTGACACCACGTTAATCCTTGCCTGTCATCAACCGATGTTTCAGGCATCACAGGATTACTTCTCTCGCACCACACAAGGAACTTGCAAGTCGTGTGAGAGGAAATGGATGATACATTTTATTGCCGTTGGCTCTTTACATTTACACAACAGTCGCTATCAAATCACACACAAAGCCACAGAATTGCCTATCACTAGTTTCCTAACCCTATTGCTAATATCTATCTATTTGGCTACAGAAAAAAAAACCTATCGACACTAAACGGTGCACTCGCTACGAAGTCAGTCCCCAGTCTGACTTTCCTACCCGCGTGGCTACACAGCACGCGGAAGGACCTTGTACGCCCTTCGGCTTTTTGCGTGCGGTCACACTCAGCACGCGTATAGCAGCTGTTTCCTATTGAGTGGCAATCCCTATTCTCCGTGGCTATCACGTAGGCGTGATTCTGTCGTGACCAGAGTGCTAACTATCTGGTCGACGCCTCCGTGTCTCGTGAGAGAACTAGTTAATAGTCCCCCTTCCTATCACCTACCCTGCCCTCATATCGGGGCACTGTGTTACCTCTAATCTACTTGAGGTTGACCACTCTTCCCGGTGGTCTTCTATCTTGAGGCAGACCTCAGATCCCTATCCTTCAGTCTTTGACACAACTCTCACCTCATTGACTCAACTCTCACCTCATTGACTCAACTCTCACCTTATCTGGCAGCACGAGACACATTCTTAACTTTACCATCTCACCTGTCTCTAACAACACGAGACACATTCTTAATTCAAATATATCCCCTGTCTCTAACAGCGCGAGGGACATTGTTAATTCAAATATATTCCCTGTCTCTAACAGCGCGAGGGACATTCTTACCTGTCTCTAACAGCAAGAGGGACATTCTCACCTGGACAGGTTGAATTTCTCGGTGGTCAGGGTGGGGCTGACGATCACGGAGAGGATCTGGAAGTTGAGGTTGATGTCTGCACGACTGACCAGGTTGGTGCAGGTGATGCTCAGCGGGATGGAGGATGCGGCACGGCCGGGTTGTGTGCTGGAGCGCCACAGGTACTTACTGACGCTACTGAAGGCTGCAGGTTCGTCACCCAGGGAAAAAGATGAGGGTGAGTACATAATGGGTGTATATGTGTGTGAGTACATAAAATATGTATATGTGTATGAGTATAATATATGTATATGTGTGTGAGTACACCATGGATGTATGTGTGTGTGAGTATACCATGGATGTATGTGTGTGTGAGTACATCATGGATGTATGTGTGTGTGAGTACACCATGGATGTATGTGTGTGTGAGTACAGCATGGGTGTATGTGTGTGTGAGTACATCATGGATGTATATGTGTGTGAGTACATCATGGATGTATATGTGTGTGAGTACATCATGGATGTATGTGTGTGTGAGTACACCATGGATGTATGTGTGCGTGAGTACAGCATGGGTGTATGTATGTGTGAGTACATAAAATATGTATATGTGTATGAGTACATAATATATGTATATGTGTATGAGTATAATATATGTATATGTGTGTGAGTACATAATGGATGTATGTGTGTGTCAGTGCACCATGGATGTATATGTGTATGAGTACACTATGGATGTATGTGTGTGAGTACATAATATGTGTATATGTGTATGAGTACATAATATATGTATTAGTGTGTGAGTATATGTATGTAAGCTACGTCCCTCACATCACCGCACAACTGAAGACAACTTACAGGTCAAGCTACGTCCATCAAACATCCCCACACAAATGAATATAACTTGCAGGTCAAGCTACGTCCATCACATATCACCACACAACTGAAGATAACAACTTACATATCAAGCTACGTCCATCACACATCACCATACAACTGAAGATAACAACTTACATATCAAGCTACGCCCATCACACATCCCCACACAACTGAAGATAACTTACAGGTCAAGCTACGTCCATCAAACATCCCCACACAACTGAAGATAACTTACAGGTCAAGATACGTCCATCACACATCCCCACATAACTAAAGACAACTTATATGTCAAGCTACGTTCATCAAACATCCCCACACAACTGAAGTTAACTTATATGTCAAGCTACGTCCATCAAACCTCACTACACAACTGAAGATAACTTACATATCAAGCTACGTCCATCACACATCCCCACACAACTGAAGATACCTTACAGGTCAAGCTACGTCCATCACACATCCCCACACAACTGAAGATAACTTACAGGTCAAGCTACGTCCATCACACATCCCCACACAACTGAAGATAACTTACAGTTCAAGTTACGTCCATCACACATCCCCACACAACTGAAGATAACTTACAGGTCAAGCTACGTCCATCACACATCCCCACACAACTGAAGATAACTTACAGGTCAAGCTACGTCCATCAAACATCACCACACAACTGAAGATAACTTACAGGTCAAGCTACGTCCATCAAACCTCACCACACAACTGAAGATAACTTACAGGTCAAGCTACGTCCATCACACATCCCTACACAACTGAAGATAACTTACAGGTCAAGCTACGTCCATCAAACATCACCACACAACTGAAGATAACTTACAGGTCAAGCTACGTCCATCACACATCCCCACACAACTGAAGATAACTTACAGGTCAAGCTACGTCCATCATACATCCCCACACAACTGAAGATAACTTACAGGTAAAGCTACGTCCATCAAACCTCACCACACAACTGAAGATAACTTACAGGTCAAGCTACGTCCATCACACATCCCCACACAACTGAAGATAACTTACAGGTCAAGCTACGTCCATCAAACCTCACCACACAACTTAAGATAACTTACAGGTCAGCTACATCCATCAAACCTCATCACACAACTGAAGATAACTTACAGGTCAAGCTACGTCCATCAAACCTCACCACACAACTGAAGATAACTTACAGGTCAAGCTACATCCATCAAACCTCACCACACAACTGAAGATAACTTACAGGTCAAGCTACGTCCATCAAACCTCACCACACAACTGAAGATAACTTACAGGTCAAGCTACATCCATCAAACCTCACCACACAACTGAAGATAACTTACAGGTCAAGCTACGTCCATCAAACCTCACCACACAACTGAAGATAACTTACAGGTCAAGCTACATCCATCATACCTCACCACACAACTGAAGATAACTTACAGGTCAAGCTACGTCCATCAAACCTCACCACACAACTGAAGATAACTTACAGGTCAAGCTACGTCCATCAACCTCACCACACAACTGAGATAACTTACAGGTCAAGCTACATCCATCAAACCTCACCACACACTGAAGATAACTTACAGGTCAAGCTACGTCCATCAAACCTCACCACACAACTGAAGATAACTTACAGGTCAAGCTACGTCCATCAAACCTCACCACACAACTGAAGATAACTTACAGGTCAAGCTACGTCCATCAAACCTCACCACACAACTGAAGATAACTTACAGGTCAAGCTACGTCCATCACACATCCCCACACAACTGAAGATAACTTACAGGTCAAGCTACGTCCATCACACATCCCCAACACAACTGAAGATAACTTACAGTCAAGCTACGTCCAATCACACATACCCACACAACTGAAGATAACTTACAGGTCCAAGCTACGTCCATCATACATCAACCACACAACTGAAGATAACTTACAGGTCAAGCTACGTCCATCACACATCCCCACACAACTGAAGATAACTTACAGGTCAAGCTACGTCCATCAAACCTCACCACACAACTGAAGATAACTTACAGGTCAAGCTAAGTCCATCAAACCTCACCACACAACTGAAGATAACTTACAGGTCAAGCTACGTCCATCACACATCCCCACACAACTGAAGATAACTTACAGGTCAAGCTACGTCCATCAAACCTCACCACACAACTGAAGATAACTTACAGGTCAAGCTACATCCATCAAACCTCACCACACAACTGGAAGATAACTTACAGGTCAAGCTACGTCCCATCAAACCTCACCACACAACTGAAGATAACTTACAGGTCAAGCTACGTCCATCAAACCTCACCACACAACTGAAGATAACTTACAGGTCAAGCTACGTCCATCAAACATCCCTACACAACTGAAGATAACTTACAGGTCAAGCTACGTCCATCACACGGCCCCACACAAGTGAAGATAACTTACAGGTCAAGATAACTTACAGTCAAGCTACGTCCATCACACATCCCCACACAACTGAAGATAACTTACAGGTCAAGCTACGTCCATCACACATCCCCACACAAGTGAAGATAACTTACAGGTCAAGCTACGTCCATCACACATCCCCACACAAGTGAAGATAACTTACAGGTCAAGCTACGTCCATCACACGGCCCCACACAACTGAAGATAACTTACAGGTCAAGCTACGTCCATCACACGGCCCCACACAACTGAAGATAACTTACAGGTCAAGCTCCGCCCATCACACGGCCCCACACAACTGAAGATAACTTACAGGTCAAGCTACGTCCATCACACGGCCCCACACAACTGAAGATAACTTACAAGTCAAGCTACGTCCATCACACGGCCCCACACAACTGAAGATAACTTACAGGTCAAGCTACGTCCATCACACATCCCCACACAAGTGAAGATAACTTACAGGTCAAGCTACGTCCATCAAACATCACCAAACAACTGAAGATAACTTACAGGTCAAGCTACGTCCATCACACATCCCCACACAAGTGAAGATAACTTACAGGTCAAGCTACGTCCATCAAACATCACCACACAACTGAAGATAACTTACAGGTCAAGCTACGTCCATCACACATCCCCACACAAGTGAAGATAACTTACAGGTCAAGCTACGTCCATCACACGTCCCCCACACAACTGAAGATAACTTACAGGTCAAGCTACGTCCATCAAACCTCACCACACAACTGAAGATAACTTACAGGTCAAGCTACGTCCATCAAACCTCACCACACAACTGAAGATAACTTACAGGTCAAGCTACATCCATCACACATCCCCACACAACTGAAGATAACTTACAGGTCAAGCTACGTCCATCACACATCCCCACACAACTGAAGATAACTTACAGGTCAAGCTACGTCCATCACACATCCCCACACAACTGAAGATAACTTACAGGTCAAGCTACGTCCATCATACATCACCACACAACTGAAGATAACTTACAGGTCAAGCTACGTCCATCACACATCCCCACACAACTGAAGATAACTTACAGGTCAAGCTACGTCCATCAAACATCACCACACAAGTGAAGATAACTTACAGGTCAAGCTACATCCATCAAACCTCACCACACAACTGAAGATAACTTACAGGTCAAGCTACGTCCATCAAACATCCCCACACACGTGACGTCAGTGCCAGCGTCCACCTGCCAGTCCAGGGTAAAATCTTGTCCCTTCTGGGCGCCTGAGCTGACCATGCGCAAGTTCTTGATGGCCTCCAACACTTTGACGGTCACCTGCTGGGAGACGCTGCTGACCTGGTTAGAGCAGTTGACCACCACAAGGAAGTCTCCGGTGGTTCTGTAGGTGTGCCTGCGAGAGATGGACAATCTTCATGGACAATCACTCGCTACATGTGCCTGTCAGAGGTAACATGGTATTCACTTTAGAGAAAACCACTCGCTACGTTATCCTACAAGAGATAGTCTATAAACTTCAGACACACGCTACTCAATCATGTATCGTCAGCATCACACATTCTCGTGTCTTGAGCTTCTATGGAGACCCATCCTGTTGTTTGTCCATCAAGAATGATGATGACCATTCATTTCATCCAGTGGGGCTGAAAGTATGGAGCCGTGTGTTCTCAGATGGCTGATAAGGCCTATGTTGGCTCGAAATGTTCTTTGACAATGTGGACAAAGAATATTTGACGTTCCCTGGAGGAGGATTCCTGCAGTGGTTTTTCTATCCTGCCTTTTCTTCACAGCTCTTGCAGTCCTGGCTTGCTTCACAAGTGACTGCACCCTTGCGTAATGATGTACGCCACGAATTTCGGTCTTTGGCAGCAGTCTTCCAAGTGGCATGATGAATTCCAAAAGATTTAGTGAGATTTTCAGAGTGTCTTTAAAGCGTTTCCTCTGGCCGCCTTGGGAGCGTTTACCATAACGCAGCTCGCCGTAAAAAAATTCGTTTAGGGAGCCTGTGATCTGGCATGCGAGTCAAGTGACCAGCCCAGCGAATCTGATTCTTCATTAGTAGTGTGTGGATACTGGGCATGGACTGCTCTTTCTAGGACTTCAGTGTCTGGGATCTTGTCTTGCCATTTAATCTTCAATAGATTCTTAAGGCAGACTGTGTGTAAGTGGTTTAATTTCCTAGCATGTCGCTGATAAACAGTCACAGGTCTCACATGCATCTAGCAGTGTGGATAATACAACTGCTTTGTAAAATTTCAGCTTTGTTTGCAGGCTTATTCCATTTCTGTCCCATACATTTTTGTACAGTCTAATAAAGGCCTTGGAGATTTTGCATTCACTTCGTCATTAATTGTGGCAGCTTGTGACACGGTGCTGCCAAGATTGGTGAATTTGTCCACAACATTTAGTCTTTGACTCACTTTGATATTCGGCACGGTGTGATTATTCCCTGGAGCTGACTGGTACATAACTAGAGTTTTCTCCAAGTTGATATTGAGCCCAAAGTTGGCACAGGCATGTGAGAAAGCTGAAACATTGTGTTGCATGTCTGCCTCAGAGTTGGCATATAGAGCGCAATCATCAGCAAACAGCAGTTCTCTGACGGTGTCGCTGTTAGTTTTGGTTTTAGCTTTCAGCCTTCTGAGATTGAATAACTTTCCGTCCATGCGGTAGTTGATGACTTTTCCAATGTCGTTGTTCTCGAAGGCATTCATCAAGCATAGCTGAAAACATGAGGCTGAACAGTGTTGGTGCCAGGACACATCCTTGCTTCACTCCATTGGTGACAGGAAAGGGCTTCAGACAGTTCACCATTTTCCTGATACTCTTGCCTGCATACCATCATGAAATGGCCGCACTATTTGGACAAACTTTTGTGGACAGCCATATTTTGCCATAATCTTCCACAGTCCTTCTCTGCTGACTGTATCAAAGGCCTTGGTAAGATCAATGATAGTGGAGAACATTTCGCAGTTCTGTTCCTGACATTTCTCTTGCAACTGCCTTGCAGCGAAGATCAAGTCAACAGTTCCACGTTCTTTTCTGAAACCACACTGGCTCTCAGGAAGAAGACCTTGATCAAGATGGGCTGTGAGGCGATTGAGAGGAATTCTGGTGAGTATCTTCCCTGCAATTGAAAGCAAGGAGATGCCTCGTTGGTTGTCACAGGATTGGCAGTTTCCTTTACGTTTGTAAAGGTGGACTATTGACGCGTCCTTGAAATCTTGTGGCATAGTCTCGTTCACCCATATGTTTGTAAAGACTTTGTGAAGCTGCTCTATTAGGACCGGCCCACCTGCCTTGTATATCTCTGCTGGGATAGAGTCAGGACCAGGTGCCTTGCCGCTGGAAAGTTTCTGGATGGCTTTGTTTAGTTCCACTATGGTTGGCAGGTCATCAAGTGTCTCATTGGTGGGAACTTGAGGAAGGCAGTTGATGGTTTCATCATCGAAGAAGGAAGTTGCATTTAAGATGTTGCTAAAATGTTCTGCCCAGCATTGAAGGACTTCTTTCTTATCGGTGACCAATGTTCCCCCATCTGCACTGAGGAGGGGAACTATGTCTGGTGATGTAGGACCATAGACCGCTTTCAGTGAGTCGTAGAAGTTTTTCATTTCATGTCTGTCAGCAAAGCCCTGAATTTCATCAGCTTTGCTGCTCAGCCAGGAGTCCCGCATGTGCCGAAGTTTCTGCTGCACTACTCTCCAAATGTTATTGAAGGTACTTTTTTATGTTGACTTCGGGTCGTTCAAGTACACATTGTAGAGAAGGTGTTTCTCGGCCAGCAATTGGTTGATGTCTTCGGAATTTTCATCAAACCAGTCTTTATGCTTTCGAGGGGTTGGACCCAGGATTTCCATAGCAGTGTTGTAGATTTTGTCCTTTAGGGCTCTCCACTCTGTTTCCGCGTCTTGTTTAGCTGCGGCACTGGGTTTTCAAACAACAGCTGCGTTTTTTTTTTTTACTGTGTAGGCGGGTGACATTTAGTTGTTGTTTTTTTTTCATGTTCATCCCTTGAGGACGCTGTGGTGGTTTGATGTGCATATTTATTGTTGAAATAATCAGACGATGGTCAGTCCAACATTCGGCACCACACATGGATTTTGTCACTCGAACGTCTTGTCTGTCACTCCTCCTGATGATGACATAGTCAATGAGGTGCCACTGTTTCGAGCGAGGGTGCACCCACGATGTTCTGTTTCTCATGGGAAGACGGAAAATTGTTTGGTGATCAGGAGATCGCATTCGGCCCAGAAGGAGGAGTCCATTGCTGTTACAATTTCCGACTCCGTACTTTCCAATGATGCCACTCCAAGAGGCGGTGTCTTTGCCTATTCTGGCATTGAAATCCCCAAGGAGTATAAGTTTGTCTCCTTTGGAAACAGATATTAATACGTTGTGTCGGTCCTCATAGAACTTGTTTTTGACGTCATCTTCATTGGTCATGGTTAGTGCGTAGACACTCACGACGGTTGCCTGCTTCTTTCCGTTCAGCAGGGGTAACTTAATAGTCATAAGCCTGTCATTTATAGCCTTCGGAAATTCAGCTAGTTTGCCAAACAGGGCCGACTTAATGGCAAATCCCACACCGTATTGGCGTCTTTCCTCGCTTTTCCTTCCACTCCAGAAAAATGTGTAGCCGGCACCTACTTCACAGATTTAGCCTTCTTCTGCAAGTCGTGTCTCGCTCAAGGCTGCAATGTCGATGTTGTACCTGCCCAGCTCTCTCCCAGTCATTGCTGTTCGTCTCTCTGGGCCCGAAGCGCCGTCTCTATCAAGTAGGGTGCGTACATTCCAAGTTCCGATTGTTAAGGGAATATGGTATGCTTATCTTTTTTTTTTTTGCTTTACCTGTTTTTACTTTAGTTGTTTGTCGACCGCAGTATAGGGTCCCACCAACCGCGGCTAGTTGGTTAGGTAATTATGGAGCAGACAATGTTTAGGACACCTTTTCTAGCCCCTTCCTCATGCTGTGGAGGTGAGCAGTGTGTTCCTATAGAGGGCTGCTCAGTCGCTCAGGGGGCTGCCGAATCCCACTGCTGCTCCGGTCAGTAGAAGACGACCATATGGCCTGAGCCGCCTGTGTGCAGGTCTGCGATTACACTGCCAGCGTACCCACGCCTGCCGCTTCGCCGCTCGCCCATCGTCACAGGGCTTGAAGGTGATAGATGAAGTTGGATGACGAATGACTTGCGCAATGACTTGGATTAAAGCGAGGAAGAGTTGCGCAATTCGTCGACCTCACTCTCTCGCCTGAGTCCATCTGAGTCCAGTGGCAAGACAAGTCAAGACGACTGGAGACGAATACAGGTGCAGTGGATGACCAGGGCTCTCTACGTGCCTTGCCGTGCTTATCACGTTCCACAACACTTTGCAGGTAAACGCCGTCTTGCCTGTTGAATCATCAACGATGTCTTCCGCGCGTTCTGCCGAATCCTGTCTCCACATGCTAGGTAGGCATACCCTGTTTCACCGCTTGGTTTGACACTAAGTCGGATACCCATGCCTGGTTTAGCCAGCCTCTCACAGCTGTTGCCCGGGGGGTGGCCGCTGTCGCATGCTGACAGCTACTAGGAGCCACAGGCGTGAGTGAATGTCAGGCTTGGACCAGTGGGGAATGGTCCCTTAAAATGGTGTGACAGCCATCCTTACGCGTCGTCATTCGCATTTGCGAGCGCTATCAAGACAAGTCACCTGAACAAGTCAAGAAACCCGATACGGGGGAGGAAAATGTCTCCCAAGACTAACAGCAGGAAACAACAGACACGCAAGATGTGCAGCGTGGGAACCGCCACAGCCGGAAGAAAGACGAACGTGGAGAACCTACCTGCCAGCTGGAAAGAACCTGAAACGACAGTCACCTCACTGGAGGCTACCACAAAGGAGACCGTCGACAGCCCACCACAGACAAGAGCCAAGACAGCTGAGAAGAAGGAGGAGAAAGACACCAGAGTCGGAAACACCGACTCAAAAACAGTCAGATGGATTGTCAAGTGGATTCAAGTGGAGCTGTCAATCGAAGAAATCCAGAAGCAGCTATAGAAAAAAAATCTCGACATTCGAATCTTGAAGGCGGAGCGGCTCTTGACTTATTGAAAGATTCCTACGACACTAGCGGTGGTGACGACTGAGGGCAGCGAGATACCACGCCAGGTTTTTCGTCCTTCCTAGTGACGACCATAATCTGTGTCTTTTTACAATTTAATTCTAACCCTAGTTGTTCACTGTGTGCAACAATCGCATCTACTAAATTTTACAGGTCCTGTTCATTGTCTGCAATCAAGACTGTATCATCTGCATATCTAATGTTATTGATGCATCGTCCCCCAATGTTGATTCCTTCCATATCTTCAATATTTCTGAAAATATTTTCACTGTACAGGGAAAACAGATCTGGAGACATTACATTATCGTCTGCATATCTAATGTTATTGATGCATCGTCCCCCAATGTTGATTCCTTCCATATCTTCAATATTTCTGAAAATACTTTCACTGTACAGGGAAAACAGATCTGGAGACATTACACATCCTGTCTCACACCCCTTTTAATAGGCTGATATTGGCTTACTTCATTATCAACTCTTATGGCAGCTTGCTGTTTCCAATATATGTTTTTTACAAGTCTAAGATCTTTTCCATCAATTTGTAGATCTTCAAGCATCCTTATCATGTTGACATGTCTCACTTTATCAAAAGCCTTTGTGTAGTCAATAAAGCAAAGGTGTAGATCTTTGTTTACTTCTATAGATCGTTCAATTATGTTTCTCAGTATATACACAGCATTTACTGTACCCTTGCCTTCCACAAACCCACATTGTTCTTCTCCTATTTCAGGTTGTATTTTCCTCCTAACTCTTTGCATGATAATTCTTAGCAAAATCTTCGTGATGTGACTCATTATACTAATTGTTCGATGTTGATCACATTCCAAGGCTCCTGATTTCTTTGGGATTGCAATAAATACAGAATTACATAACTCCTGAGGTATATTTCCAGTATCATATATTGTATTAAGCAGACTGGTAACTTTATCTATTCCATATTCTTCTAAAGCATTAATCATTTCTGTTGTGACGCTGTCTGAACCGGGGGCTGAGAACTGAGGGCATTAGCTTTATGTATTTGCTGTCTGGGGGCATCAGCTGTGTGTGTTTGCTTATCTGAGGGCACCAGCTTTGTGTGCTTGCTGTCTGAGGGCATCAACTTTGAGTGTTTGCAGTCTGAGGGCATCAGCTGTGTGTGTTTGCAATCTGAGGGCACCAGCTGTGTGTGTTTGCAATCTGAGGGCACCAGCTGTGTGTGTTTGTTGCATGTAGCGAATCTCTCAGAACAGCAGACTAGTGTCGGCATGTCATAGGGGCCTCAGATTTGACTGTGTACTTCTAATGGCATAATGTTTGTGTGTGTGTGTGTGTGTGTGTGTGTGTGTGTTTGTATGCATCAATGCATATTGTGTATATTTAACTATATATATATATATATATATATATATATATATATATATATATATATATATATATATGCATACACGAAGACGAGTCAATAAGTAAGTCACACAGTTCTGTGGGATGGCAGGTAAATATAGTTGGTGTTTTCTACAGGTGTCATTAGGTCACAGCAATATCGAACTTTATATTCCCGTTCGTCAGGTGGAGTTAGGTGTCTCATGCGCAGCACATAAAAAAATGGCGACAGTACTTACGGCGTGTACAACCAAAGCCAAACGTGCTGTTGTGCGGTTGTTGTTTTTTTGTGTGTGTGGGCAAAAGGACTGCCTGCAAAGGACATTCATAAGGAATTGCTTCCTGTGTATGCTGGCAAATGTTTGTCCCGTAAAGCTGTGCATAGCTGGGTAGAAACATTTTCTCAAGGACGCTCTAAAATTCAAGGTTACGCCATCAGCAGGGAAGGTTATGCTGACAGTGTTCTGGGATTGTCAAGGAACGCTTTTAACCAATTTCAAGAAGAAAGGTGACAATGTGAATTCTGAATCGTACTGTGAAGTTCTATCGATGCTTCATGACGCAATTCGAAGAAAACATCAAGGACTGCTGACAAGAGGAGTGTTGCTGCTTCATGGCAATGCCAGACCATATACGGCTCGATTAACTCGAGAAGTTTAACCGACCAATGTGGGAAGTTCTGGAACATCCACCTTACAGTCCCGACTTAGCCCCTAGCGATTTCCACCTTTTTGCACCACTGAAAACCCACATTGGCGAGAGACATTTCGCGAATGACGCCGAAGTTGAATATGAAATGAAAACGGGGTTTAGAAAACCGAGCACGCAGTTCTGTGCAGCCGGTTTGGGAGGACTGATAAAACGATGGGATAAGTGCATCAAAGTTGGTGGAAATTATATTGAGAAATAAAGGGACAGTGTATGTATAAATATAAACTGGTTTCAAGTTGTTATCATATTTAGTTATTGTCTACAGCTGTGTGTGACTTACTTATTGACTTCCCCTCGTGTGTGTGTGTGTGTGTGTGTGTGTATATATATATATATATATATATATATATATATATCAGACATGTGTGTACATATAACACAGGACACCAGACATGTATGTGTATATATAACACAGGGCAGCGGACGTGTATGTACTCACAGTTTAGAAGTCAAGGTCTTGGGTGTGCTGACCTCGTCAGTCAGCTCCCTGGCGGTCTTGTCGCCGAAGTCCCAGCTACACGTGTAGTCGGAGCCGTCGGTCAGCGTGAAGTTGATGGTGCTGGGCTGACCCAGGGCTGTGGGAGCACGGGTCAGAGGTTACAGGGTACAAGGTAATGTAGGGGTCAGGGAGACAGAAAGGTCTTATATATAGGTAATGTGATTTAGGGGTCAGGGAGGTAAATAGATCTTATATACAGGTGAAGGTGTTCTAGGGGTCAGGGAGATAAATAGATCTTATATACAGGTGAAGGTGTTCTAGGAGTCAGGGAGATAAATAGATCTTTTATATAGGAGAAGGTGATCTAGGGGTCAGAGAGATAAATAGAGTTTATATATAGGTGAAGGTGATCTAGGGGTCAGGGAGATAAATAGATCGTCTATAGGTGAAGGTGATCTAGGGGTCAGGGAGATAAATAGATCTTTTATATAGGAGAAGGTGATCTAGGAGTCAGGGAGATAAATAAATCTTTTATATAGGAGAAGGTGATCTAGGGGTCAGGGAGATAAATAGATCTGTTATATAGGTGAAGGTGATCTAGGGGTCTGGGAGATAAATAGATCGTATATATAGGTGAAGGTGATCAAGGGATCAGGGAGATAAATAGATCTTTTATATAGGTGAAGTTTATCTAGGGGTCAGGGAGATAAATAGATCTTTTATATAGGTGAATGTGATCTATGTGTCAGGAAGACAAGTATATCTTATATATATAGGTGAACGAACGAACGAACGAAACATCTTTATTTTCAAAGGGTTAAGAATTGGGCACGCAGGGCCGTCTGATATTCTGCCCTTCTTCTCTATTTCCTCTCATACATTCTTTCATTCATCTCTTATGAAGCAATTCTTTGACAACAAAAGAACAATAAGCATTAAAACGCATGAAAAATAATCAATAATACATGACTCGTTGGGGCAATGTTAACATGGGCATCATGAATACCCAAGGTGGGTGTAACGTGCCATACATATGGGAATGTTTTTTTTTTTAATTTTGGCTAGTTGTCGTTCGAGATAATTTACCATTATTATTGTCTTTGTTGCTGTTTTTTTTTTTTAAAGGGGGCATGTAGTCTGTTCTGAGGTAGTGTTCAAACAGTTTGCGACTATATGTATAATGATTGGTGGTGTCTTTGATTTCTTGTGGAAGATTGAGTGGCAGAGTATGCTAAGCTTGTTTTATATAAGTCTATCCTAGGTTTAGGGACATGAAGTATATTTAGTCGTTCACTATGTCTTGCGTTATATTTAAACAATGGCCAAAGGTAGCTTGGGGCATTTTGAAATAGGATTTTGTGAATTAGTTTAGCCTTATTAAAAAGTAGCAAACAGTAGTAAGATAATAAGTAGTAAAGAGTAGGTGAAGGTGATCTAGGGGTCAGGAAGACATGTGTCAACGTATCAAGAGTCTGGGATCAAAAATAATAAAGGTATAATTGTGTTTCACTAAACCAGACATGACTTACCTATAGAACATTATGTCAGTGACCGCCCTGTCATCTTTCACACACACACACACACACACACACACACACACACACACACACACACACACTCACACATACACATCACCTACCTGTAGGCTCTGCTGTCAGTGTCCACTTGTCATGTTTCACACACACACTCTCTCTCTCACTCACACACTCACACACACACTCACACACACACGGCCCACCTGTAGGTCCTGCTGTCAGCGCCAACGTGTCATGTTTCACACACACACTCACACACACACAGACACACACACTCTCACTCACACAAACACACACACACTCACAGACACAGACAGACACACACACACACACTCACACACTCACTCACACAAACACAGACACACTCACACACACAGACACACACACACACACACAGCCTACCTGTAGGTCCTGCAGTCAGCGCCATGCCGGCTACTTTGTCCTGGATGATGATCTCGCTCAGGTTGTTCTTCTCGCTGACTGCGTTGTAGGCCGTCACGTTGACAGAGTAGTTGCCCTTGGTGGCGAAGGCGTGGGTTTTGATCCTGTCTGTGACGGCCAGATACACACCGCCGGGGTCGCTGAATGTCCAGTTGTAGAAGACGTTGTTTCCTGGAGGAGGTGCAGACAAGTATTCATGTCATGGTTCTGTCACATTTGAATGTAGCAGACGTACAGGCATCATAGACACACACAACACTACACAGCAATAGTGCACGTATTGTCCTAGCTATCGTCTCCCCATAAATCTAGCAAGAGAATGTTCTCAGAAATGCCAGGACACACTTCTCTGGCAACAGCAAACTGCTGACATGCAACGTGCAACACACAGGCATAGATAAACGCGGTTGTATCCGGCGGGAGGAGGCTTGGTTGAGTTCACTGTCATTATAACTGTCATGGCATGGACTCCGACAGGACAGCGAGTATCCACACAATAATATGGTTCAGAACAACGGTGATGGCAGAGAGTGGAGGGACGATGCAGAGATTGGAGGGACGATGCAGAGATTGGAGGGACGACACAGAGATTGGAGGGACGACTCAGAGATTAGAGGGACGACGCAGAGATTAGAGGGACGACGCAGAGATTAAAGGGACGACACAGAGATTGGAGGGACGACACAAAGACAGAATTATCTCCCACTTTCAGTGCACAATCTTCCAGTGGCAGTTTATCAATGCGCACAAATACATACAATCATCACTTACACCCCTACTGACAAAGTTATTACTGGCACCCACACACCCACATCGTCTCTGGCTCCCACACACCCACATCGTCTCTGGCACCCACATACAATTGTCCACCGGCAGGTTATCAATGTGCACACACACACACACAATCATCACTGACACCAACACACACATACAATCGTCTCTGGATCCCACACACATACAATCATCACTGACAGCCACACAATCATCACCCATACCCATACAATCATCAGTCACACCCACATAAACATTACCCACACCTACACAATCATCACCAACACCCACACAATCATCACCCACACAACCATCACCCACACCCACACAATCATCACCCACGCCCACACAATAATCACCCACATCCACAAAAACATCACCCACACAAACATCATCCACACAATCATCACCCACGCCCACACAATCATCACCCACATCCACACAGTCATCACCCACACAACCATCACAAATACAAACATCACTCACACGATCATCACCCACACAAACACCACACACACTATCATCACCCACAACCACACAATCATCATCTACATCCACACAATCATCACCCACACCACACAATCATCATCCACACCCACACAATCATCACCCACATCTACACAGTTATCACCCACACAATCATCACCCACACAAACATCACCCACACAATCATCACCCACACAATCATCACCCACAACCACAAAGTCATCATCCACACCCACACGATCATCACCAAAACCCACACAATCATCATCCACACCCACACAATCATCACCCACACACACACAGTCATCACCCACACAATCATCACCCATACCAACAGCCACACACAGTCATCACCCACACAATCATCACGCATATCCACACCCACACAGTCATCACACCACACCCACACAGTCATCTTCCACAAAATCATCACCCATACCAAAACCCACACAATCATCACCCATACCCACACAGTCATCACCCACAAAATCATCACCCATACCCACACAAACACAATCATCACTCATACCCATACCCACACAGTCATCACCCACACAATCATCACGCATACCAACACCCACACAGTCATCACCCACACATTCATCACCCATACCCACACCCACACAGTCATCACCCACACCCACACACACACCATCATCACGCACAGCCACACAATCATCACCCATAACCACACCCACAAAATCATCACCGATACCCACACCCACACAATCATCACCCATACCCACACCAACACAATAATCATCCATACCCACACCCATACAGTCATCACCGACACAATCATCACCCATACCCACACAGTCAGCACCCACACAATCATCACCCATACCCACACCCACACAGTCATCACCCATACCAACACAGTCATCACCCACACAATCGTCACCCATACCCACATCCACACAATCATCACCCATACATATACCCACACCCACACAATCATCACCCATACCCACACCCACACAGTCATTACCCATACCCACACCCACACAATCATCACCCATACCCTCACCCACACAATCATCACACATACCCACACCCACACAATCATCACCCATACCCATATCCACACAATCATCACCCATATCCACACCCACACAATCATCACCCATACCCACACCCATACAGTCATCACCCATACCCACACACACACAATCATCACACATACCCACACCCACACAATCATCACCCATACCCACACCCACACAATCATCACCCATACCCACACCCACACAATCATCACCCACACTCACACCCACACAGTCATCACCCACACAGTCATCACCCATACCCACACCTACACAATCATCACCCATACCCACACCCACACAATCATCTCCCATACCCACACCCACACAATCATCACCCATAGCCATACCCACACAGTCATCACCTACATACACACAATCGTCACCCACACCCACACAATCATCACCCACACAATCATCACCCCCATCAACACAATCATCACCCACACAATCATCACCCACACCCACACAATCTTAACCCACACCCACCTGTGTGAGGTTCCACTGTGAAGGTGACCGGGTCTCCAGTAGCCCCGTACTGTGGTGCCGTGATGATGGTGGCGTTGATGCCCTCCAGGACCACCACCTCGGTGCTGTTGCTGGACGGTGAGCTGGACGTCAGTGTGGAGCTGCTGGCAACAGCCGTCAGGCTGAAGTTTCCGGCCGTGTCGAAGGTCAGGGGCAAGTACACCTGCACACCAGACGAGAACCCAGTCTATGATAGGCAGACAGCTGGGGGGATATCTGAACACACTTGTCACTGAACACTGGCTTCACTCACCCACTGATCGCCTGTAACCCATGATCTGAACAAGGCAGACAGCTGGGGGGATATCTGAACAAACTTGTCACTGAACACTGGCTTCACTCACTCACTGATTGCCTGTAACCCATGATCTGAACAAGGCAGACAGCTGGGGGGATATCTAGATACACTTGTCACTGGAACACTGGCTTCACTCACCCACTGATCGCCTGTAACCCATGATCTGAACAAGGCAGACAGCTGGGGGGATATCTGAACAAACTTGTCACTGAACACTGGCTTCACTCACCCACTGATCGCCTGTAACCCATGATCTGAACAAGGCAGACAGTTGGGGGGATATCTGAACAAACTTGTCACTGAACACTGGCTTCACTCACCCACTGATCGCCTGTAACCCATGATCTGAACAAGGCAGACAGCTGGGGGGATATCTGAACAAACTTGTCACTGAACACTGGCTTCACTCACTCACTGATTGCCTGTAACCCATGATCTGAACAAGGCAGACAGCTGGGGGGATATCTGAACAAACTTGTCACTGAACACTGGCTTCACTCACTCACTGATCGCCTGTAACCCATGATCTGAACAAGGCAGACAGCTGTGGGGATATCTGAACAAACTTGTCACTGAACACTGGCTTCACTCACTCACTGATCGCATGTAACCCATGATCTGAACAAGGCAGACAGCTGGGGGGGGGGGGGGATATCTGAACAAACTTGTCACTGAACACTGGCTTCACTCACTCACTGATCGCCTGTAAAACCCCTGATCTGAACAAGGCAGACAGCTGGGGGATATCTGAACAAACTTGTCACTGACCACTGGCTTCACTCACTCACTGGTCGCCTTTATCCCATGATCTGAACAAGGCAGACAGCTGGGGGGATATCTGGACAAACTTGTCACTGGAACACTGGCTTCACTCACTCACTGATCGCCTGTAACCCATGAATCTGAACAAGGCAGACAGCTGGGGGGGATATCTGGACAAAATTGTCACTGGAACACTGGCTTCACTCCCTCACTGATCGCCTGTAACCCATGATCTGAACAAGGCAGGACGTGGGGGGGGGGGGGATATCTGGACAAACTTGTCACTGGAACACTGGCTTCACTCACTCACTGATCGCCTGTAACCCATGATCTGAACAAGGCAGACAGCTGGGGGGATATCTGGACAAACTTGTCACTGGAACACTGGCTTCACTCACCCACTGATCGCCTGTAACCCATGATCTGAACAAGGCAGACAGCGGGGGGATATCTGACAACTTGTCACTGAAACTGCTTCACTCATCACTGATCGCCTGTAACCCATGTTCTGAACAGGCAGACCTGGGGGATATCTGAACAAATTGTCACTGACCACTGGCTTCACTCACTCACTGGTCGCCTTTATCCCATGATCTGAACAAGGCAGACAGCTGGGGGGATATCTGGACAAACTTGTCACTGGAACACTGGCTTCACTC
>JACEFZ010005624.1:0-24481 GCA_014155875.1 Cepaea nemoralis
CCAAACCGGGAAATACTCACGCAAACCGCAAGTCATGCATGACATCACACTGATGTTGGACAACAGGATGTCTTCATCCGACATACAGGACTTCACGTTGGAGCTCAAGCCAACGAACACAAGCAAGCAAGCAAGAAAGCAAGCAAAATCAGAAATGAAGAAATCAGGACTAAAGTGGGGGTTATAGCAACACTAGATTTTATTAGAAGGCAGCAGGTCAAATGGTTTGGCCATGTAACTAGGTTATCAATTAACAGTATACCACAGCATGCAATGATGTACAGACCAGATGGAAGCAGAGGAAGAGGCCGGCCACGTAAAAACGATGGACAGAGGGAATAGCAGAGTCCATGAGAGTCTCGATACATGAAGCCCATAAACGGGGACTCTCCCGCTGTTTATTCTTCACCTCGACACCACAAGGTACAAGATGAGATGAGATTGTCCCGAAAATGCTTTTGGGACTTCTGTTTGTACCGGTTTTGATCCTATTAAATGGAAGATGTTCTTCTTTCGTTCGCTTGATATCTGTCTACATCTGCTTCGTTGTCTCTTGCATGAACTTCATTGTCTTTTTGTTTTTAGTTCACTCAGTGGTCCACAGAGTTTATCTTCCACTATTGTTTCTCTATGTAGAAGGTTTGATAGATATGATGTATTTTGGGCAGTCTTTGAGTATGTGATCTGCTGTCTGCGGCGCCAATCCGCTTGTGAACATGGCTGATTCGCCAATCTTCAATTTTGCATACATGTTGATGCTTAATCAATTATGTCCTTTTCCTTGGAGTAGAATAATGATTTGTTCTGATTGTCCATATAATGGTAATGGTTGTGTGCTGGTACTGGTGTTATTCTAACTGATTTTATAATTCTTTTATTTTGGTGGAATGTTACAGATACATAAGTTTGTTCGTCTGTTGTTCCTTCTGGTTGGCTAGATCTCTCGTTTCCGGACACTCCACGATGAGATGGTATTCACTGTACGGCACTGTGACCTTACGATGTCTGTCTAGATCAGATAGTAATAGTAGCGCCCGTAGTACTGGCAATTTAACTGTTTCTCGATTTTCAGTTGGTATAACTGAAAATTTTGAATATCTTGGGTCATTGATTACCAACAACGGCGACACAATGAAAGAAACTAAACGACGACTATCAATTGCTCTTCAAAGACTAATAGAAAAACTGAATAAATTATGGAGTGGGACAAACAGAACTACAAAAATTAGATTTTTAAGAGCATACATCTTTCCCATTGCAACATACGCCTGTGAGACCTGGACACTTACTAAACAAGCTGAACAGCCTTTGAATATAAATGTCATAGACGAGCTCTAAGAATATCTTGTGTAAAGAAAAGAACAAATGCATCCATACTTCAAGAGCTGAATAATGAAGAAGGTTGGCTATTAAAGACGATAAAACAAAGAAAATTGAAATATTTTGGTCACTTGAAACGTCACGAAAGTTTGGAGAGATCAATAATGGAGGAGTATATGCCTGGGAAGAGAGGAAGAGGAAGGCCAAAGAGAAGATGGGTGCAGGATGTGGCGGATGATCTCCAGATGGGTGTATCGGACGCAGGACATCTTGCTTATGATCGAGAAGTTTTCCGGAAGGTTGTTATGGGAGCAAGGTTCTTAAGGACATACTACTGAATGAAAGAACTCTTTAACACGTGACAGAGATTAAGAGCAGAATTTGTCAAGCAAATATTGCATTTAATAGTTGTACGTCCTCTGTTTACCGTGAAGTGTCGCAGAGGGGAGATATGAGTTATTTTTTGTTCTTATTTCTTTGTCTTATCTAATGTCTTCAATGTTTCTTTTATCCCATCTAGCCAGCTCTTCCTGGGTCGTCCTCCTACATTGTATCCCAATGTTCTATTATTCATCCAGAGAACGATTTAGCCACTAGTTGATCCTGCTCCAATTCTAGCCTAACCATTAATTCATGTATGCTCTATAAAGTCAGCAATCTTAGTTTCTTTATCTTAGTTTCTTATGGTATAAATTTCTCACCGACCCAGTACCAACATATCATCTCCCTGGGACAGTGAGATTCATACAAGAGACGACATTGCAGATGTAGACATATATTCAAGTGAATAAAAGAAGAAGAAATCTCCGCGAAAACTGTTGCAAAGCTTTCCTCCTTCTCTCGAAGCTCAGAAACTAACGAGTGTACAAAACCAGACTAGAACTTCTCATCTTTAGAGGGGAATATTCAGATGCAACCAGGTCATGACCCAGCACAACAAATGCAGACTGGCTTATGTTGGTGTTGTTACCTCCAAGGGTTTACGATATTTCATTGTTAAATTAACAGACTCCAACCCAATGTACGGAGGCAGTCATAAACGTTAAAAGTAGGAAGATCTATTTCATTGCACCGGGTTGTGTACCATTTTGTTCGGTCTTCTTTTCACAGAGAGCACGAACTACAGCGATAAGATACAGAATTCTCCGAAGAAAAATTGCACTCTTCACATCCATAAAAAAAAATTACACGTTCTATTAGCACTTCAACTTCAACACCCCTTTCCTCGGTCCAATTGATATCTCTTTTTTGTCAGTATGTTTTTCATTGCGATGAGTTCACCTAGTAATAACAATTTAATTCACAGACATTGATAGGCTCCCATAGAGGGTTATTACATTGGAAAGAAACAGAAATCGGATTAAGATTGCCAGCTCTTGTAACTGAGAAACCGAGAGGTTTCTCGTGGAATCAAAGTGTTACACGGATTAACATTGTCACTCATCATAATATGCCGTGTCGACTGGCGTAACCGTTCATGCCTCGTTACAGGTCTTTGCCCTTGGATAAACTATTCACGTGGATTAACTGTTGACGAAATTCTTCATGCCACCGTCTCAGTTCACTTCAGCATCACTTTTTTTCAGTTTTCCCCTTCCTCTTCTCCCACTGATTTACCAGTCATCGTGATGTTTTCCAAAACCCCTTCTCTCATGTGACAAAAGAACATTGTCTTTTACAGTTAATCTGGCAGTCCCAAAGTATTCGCAGCATTTGTCCCATACACTTCTTTTTGTTGCTCCCAAGATCTTCCTAATTTGTTAATTCATATTCCATGTTCATTGTCATATAGAAAAACAGATTCTATATTACGTCAGTACTCTCGTTCTGACATTAAATGATGGTGACGTAGTGCACAAGATATTTGTAACTTTCTTAACTACGATAATGCAGGTGACTTAGGGAGACAACCGCGTACGGGACTAAGGGAGACAGACGCGTATAGATTCAAATGGATGTATCCATAACTACAAACGCTATAAATATTATGTGGATACATTGTCTAATGAAAACAAATAACACGGGCTACAATCTATTCGAATTGCTGTTTTCGATTTCCAACATTCGAGAAACTTAACCTGTGCACAAAAACAGCACAGTTTTTTGCTCTTGTCCCAAAAGGATAGACCTTTATCTACTAACCTAGGATCCGGGGGATGTATGTCACAATGACATTAACTATTACCCTCTTTGGACAACAATCGCCTTAAAATATCGGAATTTTGGCTAACATCAAAGTGTAGTATCTGCGCTTGATCTTGCCAATGCCATATGCAGATGCGATCATCCAAATGACACTCTGGGGTGTGGGGACCTAATGGGGTGGCTCTGATCCCTGGGGCGAACAGTGAGCCTTTATAAAAAAAAATAATGTTGGATGCAATTCTAGATACTTTTCATTTGGAGTTGGATATTTTGGATACTTTTTAGATTTTACTTTTCTTTCGGTGTCATTTATTTACCCATTTTTTGTTTACATGATTATTAATCTGACCCAGTGATGGACCCAATATAACTTCTCAGTGAGGTTGAACAGGGTAGGGGTGATGGTATAACGAACGAACCAAAATTTAATCATCTATACAGCCCACATAACATATATGTGTATAACTTTTAATTTACATTAAGCGAATGTTCTGTTGAGAAAAGTGTAGCAAACAACCATTTTAAAAAAATCACCCAGGCAATCCTCTATGCCACTCCGCAGAGGTGGAGTAGCACAGCTCACTGATTTGTGAGCTAGGCAATGAGAAGATTGGTGCTGAAGGAGATGGTACTTTTTGTGTGTGCTCGCTTGCTTTGAACTCATGCGTAGTCCATACACACTATTTATAGTTGTGATGAACTGAATTTTGCGTGTGGATTAGCTTTCCCTATTAACAGTATCCCTCGCCATCAGGCAAACCCTCTCCGACTTCAGAGGTACTTGTAATTTACATCATGAAGCCAAGGACGACAGGTCAACATTTTAGTCCAGCTGTCCGGTGTAGGGGTTGAACCCCTTACCTTGGCATCAGCACAATGGATTTGTAAGAACACACGTTCTTACCCACACAGCGATGCTAACCTGTAGAAATGGTACTTAATGTACCGGGTTAAGAGGAAAGTCTGTACAACAACCTCACGACAATGAAAACCCTTTTCTGAGCTCCTGTGCCCTGTACACTAACCTCACTACAATGCAAACCATTTTCAGGGCTCAAATGTCCTGTACACCAACCTCAATACAATGCAAACCCTTTTCAGGGTTCAAATGTTCTGTACGCCAACCTCAATACAATGCAAACCCTTTTCAGGGTTCAAATGTCCTGTACACCAACCTCAATACAAACCATTTTCAGGGTTCAAATGTCCAGTACGCCAACCTCACTACAATGCAAACTCTTTGCAGGTCTCCAATGTCCTGTACACCAATGTACAGGACAGAAGAGCTGAAACCAGCAATCTTCCAGAAAATCCACAAATATCAATAACCAGCTTATTATCAATGATTACTTCTTCTCTTTGTGATCACATGTTTATGATGACACCATTAGGCAAGTTCTTTGTTTTTTGGCATTCACTTGCTTTGAATTAAAGCATTGTCCATACACATGGACTGGTACACTGGACTGATTTTTGCTTGTGGATTAGCTTTCCCTATTACCAGTGTCCCTCACCATCTGGCAAACCCACTCCGACTTCTGACGTACTTGTAATTTATATCTCCAAGTCAATATGAGAAGTCAGCATTTTAGTCCAACTGTCTAGGGGTTGAACCTGCTACCTTTGCAACAGCACACTGGATGTGAATGTGCGTTCTTATCCATTGTGCCATGACAGCCCATGAAAATATGGAGGAAATTGAAGGAAAAGTGCTATGTGCAAGCACTGGAATGCCAATTACTCCTCCGTGACACCACCAAATGTCATAAGTGGAAGATATCAACAACCACCAATGATCTTACAAAAAGGTGGTTGTCTAGCCACAGGTGGATGATGTCTCTTTCTCTTATCCACTCTTGCCTTTAAGGGGCTGGTTAAGATAACCAATTCTTGTGTTCTAAAACTAGATGTGTTTTCTTCTTCTTCTTCTTCTTTCGTTCGCTTGAAATATGTCTATATCTGCAATGTCGTCTCTTGCATGAATTGAACTGTTTTTTTCAGTTCACACAGTGGTCCATAGAGTTTATCTTCCACTGTCGTCTCTCTAGGCCAGAAGGTTAGCCTAGATATGTTATATTTTGGGCAGTCTTGGAGTATGTGCTCTGCTGTCTGCGACGCCAATCCACATGTGCACATGGCTGTTTCACCAATCTTGAATTTTGTATACATGTGGTTGCGTAATCTATTGTGTCCTGTTCTGAGGCGCAGAATAATGACTTGTTCTGGTCTGTCCATAACGTGGTAGTCATCTTGAGCAGGTTTTGGTGGCTTTCTGACTGATTTGATCATTCTTTTCTTTTGGTGGTATGTAACGGGCACATCAGGCTGTTCCTCTTTGGCTCCTTTCTTAGCCAATTGATCAGCTCTGTCGTTTCCGGGTACTCCACAGTGGGATGGTATCCACTGTATGGTGACTTTATGCTGACTGCTAAGTTCAGAAAGTAGTGTCCTTAGTACTGGCAATTTCCCAGAGAGGAGCGCCTCGAGTACTGATTTTGCATCTGTTAGTAGCACCACAGGTTGAGTACCATTGCTGTTATTTAGTAATTTCTCTGTTGCTATCTTGATTGCCTCAATTTCGGCATCATAGTTATGGCAGTACTTTCCTGTCGGTACTCTGGCTGTGTCCCTAGTATTATTTGGGTATTCTATGTACACTCCCGCTCCTCCATTTCGAACAGCATTTTGTGCTGACCCATCTGTGTAGACTCGGATCCAGAGGTCCTGTGGGTATTCTTCATCAAGGAAGCTGAGAGTGGCTGTTCTGCGCTGCACACTGTTCTGTTCTTCCTTGTCAAATATTCCTCTCACTTTAGTCTGGATTTGTAACGATAGTCTATGCTCATCTTTCCATGGAGTTCGCTCTGGAATAGTTGTTAGGGGGATACCAACTGTGGGCAGATCAGTGGTTTCTCTGCAGAGTCGTTTGGCCTGGTGGATAAAACTACTTCTTTTCAACCGCCCCATAGCTAGGTTTTCAAATCTGTTCTTCATAGGGTGGCCTGGCAAGCTGAGGAACTTTTCTGCTTGTATTAGCGTTTTCGTATCTCTGCGCTCACTCAGTGCCTGTGTCCTCCCCATCTTCTCCATTTCCACTATAGGGGTTGATCTCATCCCTCTTGTGGTGACTCTAAGTGCTTGATTTTGCACCTTGTCCAGCTCTTGTAGTGTGGTATTTGATGCTGAACACCACGCAGTTGACCCATATTCCAGGTGTGGTCGTATGCTCTGTTGGTAAACTTTGCTAAGTATTTTCGTACTGGCTCCCCATGTGGTTCCACTTAGCTTTCTCAGGATGGCTATTTTCCTTCTGGCTTTTGCTACTGCTTTGTTGATGTGCTTTCTCCATGTCAGCTTGCCATCAAATGTTACTCCAAGGTATGTTGGTTCTTTATCTTCTCTTAGGGGTGTTCCATTTATCTGGATGATCCCTGCCTTTTGTTTTGGAGAGAGGGTAAATAGGGTTGTGCTGCACTTGTCAGTGTTTATGCTGACACACCATCTATTTGCCCATACAGCAAATGTATCTACAGCTCTTTGTAGCAATCTGGTGGCCACTGATGCACATTCATTTGTGCTCCATAGAACCAGGTCATCGGCGTACATTGCCGCTTTAATTCCATGCGATAGGTGAGCAACAAGATCATTGATGAAGATTAGAAAAGTGTGGGGGACAAGACTCCGCCCTGGGGGACACCGTGACGCAGTAGTACTTTCTTGCTCTTGAGTCCGTCTATCTGTACTCGGGCTCTTCTGTTGTGCAAGTATGCTTTCACCCATTTGTACATTCTTCCATTGACTTTGCAGTTTCTCAGTTTCTTCATCAGACCTTCTTTCCAGACTTTGTCAAAGGCTTTCTTCAGATCTATCCATGCCGCAAGCACCAGCTTCTTCTCTTGGAATGCATCCTCAATTTCTTGAGAGAGGTAGGTTGTCTGATCTTCCGTAGAGTAGCACTGCCTAAAGCCAGTCTGCTGTGGCACAAGGATGTTTTTACTTTCAATGTACCACTGCAGTCTGTGATTGATGATGCGCTCCAGTGTTTTGCAGAGACAGCTGGTGAGGCTAATTGGTCTGTAGCTAGAGGCAATGGAACCATCTTTCCCTGATTTTAGGAGGGGTATCATGATTGCTTCTCTCCAGGCTTGTGGTACACTGCCTAAGGTCCAGCTGTTATTGAAGATCTGCAACAGCTTTGTTTTGGCCTCTGTTCCTAGGTTCCTGATCATTTCATTGGAGATACCATCAGCTCCTGGTGACTTTCTCATTTTCAGTTTTGATATGGCTAGCTCCAGTTCGCTGATTGTGATGGGTGCCTCCAGAACCTCATGTACTATTTCCTTCTGTCCTGTATGTTGTCGTTTCTCTCGAATCTCTTGTTGTTTCTCTGGACTAATTTTGATATTGCTATCTTGTGCGAACGAGTCCGCAAAATGGTCAGCTGCTTGCTTTCTTGTTAAGATTTTTCCATCTTTATGTAGTGCAATTTTTGAGTTTCTCCCTGTGCCCTCGTCATTAAGCTGTTTTATTAGCTTCCACAATTTCCTTGTGTCTCTTTCAAAGTTCAGAGACTCTGTTTTCTCCTGCCAGCTTTTCCGTCTAGCCTGCAGCTTGGCCCTTTGAAATTTGGCTTTTGCATGCTGGAATTTATTGTGGTGCTCTTGGCTGGGTGTGGCCTCTGCTTGCTTTCTACACACTTCAACATCATTATGCAACTGTTCCAGTTCACTACTCCAGTAGGGTTTATATTGTTTACGGGCTCCTCTTGGTACTGTTTCTCGCGCTGCCTGTAGTATGCATTTCCCAAACTCTTCAACTGCTTTATTTATGTCTTTCTCAGTGTTCAGGTTTCTAACCAGTATGCTGGTGCGATGCTTGTACATTGCCCAGTCTGCTTTCTTGTAGTTCCACCTCGAGAGGGTGCTGCTTTCACTTACAAGCTCATTTTCTACGGTTAGAAAGACTGGCCGATGGTCACTGCCACCAAGTTGTTTCCCAACAGTTCGTGTAATGTTCCACTCCAGGTCTGGTGAATGAAAAGCCAGGTCAGGTGTAGTTGTAGAGTGCCATGATCTCGAGTAGAAAGTATGTGGGTCGGACGGCTTGTTAATCAACATGAATCTATTCTCATCCTGCCAGTCTTCCAGTCTCTCTCCTCTCTGGTCCATGTGATCATAGCCCCAGCTCTGCGAGTGGCTGTTGAAATCGCCACACACAATCATTTTTTCTTTTAGTGGTAGAGTGTCCAGTGCCTGTGGGCGGTCACTTGGACAGTAGTAATTGATCAGATGTAGATCTGTATTACCTGTCTTAAGTTTAAGTGTCTGATACTCAGCCCCTTCCATGTAGACTTTGATTTGGGAAGCAGTGATGTTATTTCTTACAAGGGTCAGTATCCCACCTTTTCGCCTGTCCTTTCGGTCAGATCGGTAACACTGGTAGCCTCTGATTTTGAAGGCTATATTTTCATTGAGGTGAGTTTCTTGCAAGCAACATATGTTTACTTTTTCTTGGTCCAAGATTTTTTCTAATTCTATTTTTTTGTTGCTGACTCCCTCCGCATTCCAGTGCATTATTTTAAGTCTTCGTTTAGTATGGCCAGTCGTCCTATTCTCATGTCCCCTGGCTCCACAGGACATCTGAGAAGGACCTCCAGTAGTTGGGGTTGGACCCTTTCGAGACATAGGGCCCGGCACTGCACCTGCCTGGGGGTCCAAAGCAGGGCGAGCACCATAACGATTAGCAGTAGTCGACATATTCCATTTTGCGTGATTGCGTGGCATCCTGATTTCTGTGGTGCGCCTCTTGGCTGGTTGCCTCCGTCTTCAGCACCTTTCTTTGCTAGAGCAGACTGTGGTCTCACTCGAGTGTAGATGTGTACGCGCGCACACACCTGTCTGCGCATGCATGTACGTGCATACACATCTAGAGCATACTGGTTATTTTCCGGCGCCAGAGACTCGCCGTCGCCCCTTCTCCTGTTAGTTTAAACAGGTCCGCCACGTGAAGGCCAGGAGTTGGACTTTTGCTGCATAGGTTATGTATTCACGAACCATTGAGGTATTTGAGCAATGTTGGGCGCTCACCCCAACACCGCGCCTCGGCTACATACAGCAACATTTGGAACCCATGTGTTTTCTTGTTTTCCAGTGTATTCTTGATGTCCACCCATCGTTTCCCTGTTTTCCAGAGTATTCTTGATGTCTACCCATCGTTTTCTTGGTCTTCCTCTGGCACTGTGGCGAAGGGATTATGAATGCAATTCACAATCCCGCATACCACATTCGAAACACAGCAGTAGCTGTGAAAGGGGGGTTTTGGACCACCACCGACAATGGAAGGCCAGGGGTAAGAGGGGCCCTGTGCACATAGAATCTGCTTTGCAGTTGTATAGAGCTTACATAGAATCGACTCTACGCACGCTCTAAACAACCACTAAGCAGACTCTACGTAGACTGGGGGACAGGGTGCCCCCTCTTACCCCTGGCCTTCCATTGTTGGTGGTAGTCCAAAACCCCCATTTCACAGCTACTACAGCTGTGGGCAATTTGGAGGCAGACACTTTGCACTGGTTTCCATACAATGGTATAAGTGCTGGTCATACAGAAAGCAATGGCAAACTAATGAACATAAACCTGCCAAGAAATCACAAAAAGCCAAAACAAAATTGTTGAAGCTGACTCCCACATCCTATAAAGGATATGAGTTACTTTCCTCTGGCTCTATATCCAGTTATTTCTTTGGCTGTGTGCTCTTAAGGGTGAATAAGGTTTAATTTTCATAAGATGTCCAAGCCAGTATACGTGTTGTCTCCTGGTGAAATCAATGCGCCACGTTATGCCTATAATTTTTCTAATGTTGTTTCACATGCTTTATCTTTTGGACACCCCAGCATCCTTTATCAAGCATTTACATCTCACCTGTGATGAGTTTTCTTTGTTGGGATGTTGAAATGTAGCATGGAAAACAATGTTGGAGGACACATTACAGTGGGTTTTCTTTGTTGGGTGGTTGAAGTGTAGCATGGAAAATGTGTTGGAGGACAAATTACAGTGAGTTGTTTGGTACAACGAGGTAATAAAGAAGACCAACAAAAAAAAAACTTCTTGTTTACAGATAAATATTTTAACCCTTTTAATCAACTTTAAAAAATCTGTACTGTATTCTAACCATTCTCAAGTAAACATCAAACTGGACTTGATAACAACATTATTTTGGCAAGTGTGTAGCCATAAAGTCTGCAACAATAACATAAAGTCTGGAGAATGCTTCAATGATTTTTAACTGCTGATAAACTCTTGAGGCAATTAAAATAGCACGAGAACTAAACTAATAGGTACTGATTAGCTTTCATAGTGTGGAAAAGAAGCGTATCCAGTTGGTTGTTTGTCGAAGTGTATATTCGTTCCTCCAACAAGACAGTCATCATTTTGTGGTGGCAGATTTGAATCTCAATGTGCCTATAGCTTTAAATTATTATACAGTCTAGTGTGTCCTCATATCTCTGTTTCTGTCCTTTGCTCATCAATACATAATAAATTATTCATTTTCTTGCCTAGCTTTCAAAAGATCTATTAGATTCTCAGGTATATCAAGATCTGTTATCTTCTTCACTTCTTCCCCTCTAGCGGCCAGGATCTCCTCAATATTTCTGAAATAAGAAAAGAAAAAAAAAACAGAAATTAAAATGCAGTTTAAGCCTTGAGTTTCAGTTTCTTAAAGAGTTAAGTTGAGCTGAGTCAAGAACCACTATCTCAACACTCGGGACATTCCCATACACTTTACGACCTCATTTGCAACAGCCAGCGAAAAGTCCGACATGTTAATTATATTTTCTAATTCACCATTATGAATGCGTTAGCAGGAAGTAGAAATAAGTAAACATAAATTGCTGAAAGTCAAGAAGACCCAAAATACACACAAACTGAAAGCGGTAAACATCAAAGTGTTTTTGAAAATCCTACAAAAGCAGAACTAATCAGCAGTTTGTTCAAGCAGGGTCTTGGCCCCGCCCTCTAAGCTATATAAATTATTGATGTGCACACAGCATTTTACATACAAGGTGCAGTTATCACCATGATTGCTGTTTTCTTAAAGTAAGTGAATATGACCATAAACAACTCTCTCTAACAATATGACCATAAACAACTCTCTAACAATATGACCATAAACAACTCTCTCTAACAATATGACCATAAACAACTCTCTAACAATATGACCATAAACAACTCTCTAACAATATGACCATAAACAACTCTCTCTAACAATATGACCATAAACAACTCTCTAACAATATGACCATAAACAACTCTCTCTCTAACAATATGACCATAAACAACTCTCTAACAATATGACCATAAACAACTCTCTAACAATATGACCACAAACAACTCTCCCTAACAAGTCCTGCATCAGGAATCTCCTGTGGGTCTGTAAAGTGTTAGGACCATCACAATTCGTAGGCCTGAATGCACAGAGGAATGGGTGTAGTCTTTCCCTCCTGTAGTGAATTTCAAGAGCTGATACAGAACTAGCACATGCCATTTAAGCCTAACATCCTAATTATTACACTAATGTACGCATTTCCTAGCACCGTAGTAACACCTAATGTGTCGACCCTATTTTAACAGAATTTACCAACTTTTATGTGGCAAACCTGTTTTAACAGGATTTATTATCTTTTTATTAAAAAAAATTTTTTGAGCTGGCTGACTTTGAATGCACGCGTAGTCAATATACACTACTTCTAGTAGTGTTGGACTGAACTTTGCCTGTGGATTAGCTTTTCCTATTAACAATGTCCCTTGCCATCAGGGGAACCCACTCCAACTTCAGAGGCACTTATAATTTACGTCCCAAAGTCAAGGACGAGAGGTCAACATTTTAGGCCAACTGTCCAGTGTATGGGTTGAACCCCTTACCTTGGCATCAGCACACCGGATGTTTAAGAACATGCGTTCTACCCATTCAGCCAGGCTGACCTCCACAGAATTTACAACGAACGTAACTTGTATCCTTTACCATTGTTTTAATTAGAATTAAAGACAGATGAATAAGGCAAGGATAAGGAGGGAGTTGCATGAGATTGGAGGGCTTGGCATGACTTATTTGAGGGTCTATGTTCCAGAGGTGAGCTGAGTCAAGCACCGACATCATGGCACTCGGGACATTCCCATATGTATTCTGTCATCTGCAACAGCCAGTGAAAAGTTCCAAGACTAATGGTACCAGGAGCAGTCTGATTATGAGTCCGCAGGGCCTTTCCTCGGAGACCTTAGTGCTAGTCAGATCCTCTTTTCACTCCCTGCAGCACCATACTCTCCAAGTCGTGATCATTTAAATGTTCTTCTGCACTATGCACATAATTCCAAAGGGCCCTGACCACAAAGCAGGTGCAGACCCGGCCAATCTGTCCGCCTGCCTGTTTCCCACCATATCAGCATATACTGGTGAAAAAATCCAACAGATGCTCTGTATTATTGATTGTTGAATTGAAGCCTACAACTCTGCCCGATGGGTCTATGTTCCAATAGGGGCTAAAGGTCTGAATAAAAAGACAAACATTCATTAACCCATACCTATGTAGAGTAGACTAACATGGTATGACAGAATCACATGGAGACAGCTAAACACATTCCAGCGAACCAAAAGGTGAGGACAAGATGCTGCCGTTGAATAAAACACAAATTGAGAACATCTGTTAATAGTACATCAAGGATACAGATAAGTAAACTTTGTATTTTCATGTAGTTGTGTGTCATTTTGTGGTTGTCTGTTCTGAGCTGACGAAGGCTTTAGCAGCAACGTCCATTTTGTTTCTTGTAATCGTGTTCTAGTAAACCTCACAATCTACTTCTTATTTTGTGGTGATTCATTCATTGCTTAATAGTAGAACTAAAACATTCTTTCTCTGGAAACCATAGGACAAAAGAAATAGAGATCTAAAAGCACACAAAGAAGAGAACTATAGACATATAGAGACAAACAGATTTTCTTTGGTCATGTGATGAGAAGATAGGCATTGGAGAACATCGTGATGAATGGAAAGATAAAGGGGAAGAGAGGCAGAGGCAGACCAAGAGAAATGATGCTGGATGGATTGAGACAGTGGCATGGAGGAGTATCAGCAACAGAGTCGATCCAGAATACCAAAGACTGAGATATGTGGAGAGACATGAACATCGTCACCATCTGGCTTGGCACTTGATGATGATAGAGACTTGCAGAAGAAGGTACAAGATAGAAAGGCTTGGCATGAGTTGGTTGAGTGCCAATGCGTCATTAGAAGATGAAAAGCAGAAAAAAAAAGAAGCAGATCATTCGACTTCTTCTGTTTAATTTCCAGTTGTCATGGGACTTTGAACGTTCACATTCGTCCCCAGAGATTTTCTTCCTTATCCAAGTCTAGAAATTTGATTCCCTACACTAAAATCATAAGGGAGTATACCATCTTGTTCTTATTTTATAGAATTACAAACCATGAAAGAAACCATCTTTGTATGAGCTAGGGACAGGCATTGTAACCTCCAAGCCAGTTAGCCTTTATATAGTTATACTTCAACTGGTGTCCTATACAATAGCAGAACCTTCTCAATCCTTGATTCACTTAAATTTGTTTAGTTTGCCCCAATAATTATGGCATAAGCTCCAATTTTGTGATTCTGTCATACCATTTCAGTTTTTGTATTCTGCACAGGTACTAATTAATTAGTCGAAACACAGCTGCGGGTGATTTGGAAGCAGATCGCTTTGCGCCGATTTTCATACAATGTTATGAGTGTCTGTCTTTCAGAAAGCAATGGCAATCTACTGAACCTAAACTTGCCACGATATCACAAACAGCCAAAAAATACTGGGGTTGACTGCGATGTCCTGTAATGGATATGCAGCTAACTTGATATTTGCTTACCATTTTGGCTTCTGTAACATGTGGGTAACTAGTAATCATAAATAAATTAAATAGCTATTTGCTTGCTTGATTGTGTTCGCTGGCTGTGAATTCCAGCGTTAAGTCCTGTATGTCGGATGAAGACATCCTGTTGTCCAACATCAGTGTGATGTCATATTTCTTCTTCTTCGTTAGGCCGACACATCCGACTTCTGTGGGCATTTGTTGACCGGGTTAACCTTCCCGGATGTCATACTGGACCTGAGGTTTGCGTGAGTATCTGTTGTTCCATATCTGGCTTATTGGCGTGCAGACTGGAGGTTCCTCGCCGTGCAGGCAGATACTCTCCGGCTTCGGAAGAATCAGCGATCCTACTATGTTAGCCAGGACCCCGGAGGGACCTGTTGCCCAGGACATGCTAGTAGGTCTTGGCCAGTACGGTACCTGGCCCTGGTGCCTTGGAAACACTTCTGCATCCCAAATAGTTTAATCATAAAATAATTCAGCATAGGTTTGATTAAAAAAACACAAACTTACACACCGTTTATCAATATCCTTAAACCATCCCAAGTTATCAGCAATTAAGTGATGACTTTTGCAACTGGAACATTGTACAATGACAACACCTTCCTGATAAGCTTGCTTAGAAAATGTGTGACTGTTTCTGGTGTTACAAATCTTGCAAGTATAAACCAAGCCCAATCGTGGTGTAATTTCCGTCAATTTTTGAACAGTTTCTGTTTCCTGGTTCTCACTGACATGTAGATTGCATGTTGTGGTAAAATATTTAATTGGTTCTGTGCGGCAGATTTGAATACGAGTTCTTGTTAATATGGGATGACAAGACACAGATCTCACTGTAGAAAAGGTCCTCACAGGTTCAGGTATGCCCCATGTGGTAGGCTTTGGTGTCACTGTCAGAAGGTAACGACACAAAGTGCCACACGATCTACTGCTTCGTGTGAAAAAGGACATAATTAGATTTGAACAGAAACTTCCCAGCTGTCTGGATTTAAAGTTTGTATTCTGTTAAGTTAACCGTGAATATGTTACAGGTAATTTGAAACTGACGTCAGTGATGTCATCATCTTCAGATGATTGATTGATGATTATGACTGTATTGATTTTTCTATAAAATTATGCTACGTGCTGTTAAACATCTGATAATCGTTCTTGATAATTTTTTTTTATACATCTCGCTGAAACATTGTATACAAAAGAAACTCCAAAGAAGTCACACTGTAAAATGACTCTATGGAACCCGACATTGACTTGTTTTTGATGACTCTTCCCCGTGGAGTTTGTTTATATCGACGATTATAATCTCTCCTTGAACACTTCCGGAAGATTTCCATTTCCGTTTCTTGAAGCCGAAGTTGCTGTTTATTTATGTTTTGATAAGTTATTATCATACATCAAGAACTGTTTTGAATGCTTAAAATTCGCTTCTGAAATTAAGAAAAAGAGTTTATGTTGTATGTCAGTATTTCACGAGCTGCACATTCCACGCAACGATGTTGGCTGAAATTATGAGACAAATGACCTACAGTAAATTGCTGCGTTTTCGGACTGTTTTCCTAGGTCGGGCTGGAACTCGTCGTCGCAGTCTTCTTAGTAATAGTAGTTCACAGTTAGGGCTGTCGCAACCTTCGTGTTTATCAACAGACGCAGCACATGCTAGTGAACAGAATGAAGAATTTGATGACACTAGACACCAAGCTAGTGCTCAATATGACGTGCTGTATCCAGGACACATATCCACATCACTGTTTCAAAAGTCACTTCTTGCCTTTGGTTCTGGCATTGCGTGTTTGCTTAATCCAGCCCGAGATGGTAAGTGAAGAATCCTAGTTCACGCCCTGGGCATTCTGTGTTAGACTCATAATTTTATATACCTTCCGCACTCGGTGGGTGATATGGTCGGTATCAAGCCAGCTGCCTTTACTTTCCAAGAGATTTTTTGACACTCTTCCGAATTCCGGTCCCAAATAGTTCTGCAGTGAATAAGTGATTAGGGTTAGGGTTAGATATATACAATTATTCACTGCAGAACTATTTGGGACTGGAATTCAGAAGAGTGCCGATTTTTTGGTACCAGTTTTAGGTTGGGTCAACCTGACAGCCCGGGTCTGTTAAAAAAATGTGAACATGCACCAATGCGGATCGAAGCCGTGACAATCAGGCTGGCAGATGAGTGTCTAGCCACTACACCACCGTGGCTCCCCTCAGTTGGTAGGTGTTGTTATTGCCTGTGATGCAAACAAGGAAATATGACCACACAGTTTGAGGGCAGAAGGTAGAAGCTAGTCCCACGACATATACTGCTATTGAGGGTGTGATGTGTTATGTCTTCATATATTCTAGGTCACAGTGATGAGCACAGTGGATAGTGCACTGTTTGAGTAGCACAGTGATAAAAATGCTGCTGCAGAGTAAACATGGCAGGGGGGCTTCCCTTCCCTGAATGTTTCAGCACTTTAACTTCTTTATATTAGGTTAAAGGGCCGAAACGTTCGAGGAGGAGGGGGGGGGGGGACCACATCTGATGATCAGAAACCGTCTGCCATGAGTTTTTATCTAGGTTACAGTGAATAGTGCACTATTTGAGTGGCACAGTGGATAGAACACTATTTCCCCTCTGCTGTGTGTCCACCGTGACGAGGTAGAGGGGCTTGTGCGTCCCAATGACCCCAAGAGCTATGCCGACGGTAGCACAGCTACTGGTAGGGCCACCCATGTCGGACAGGTCAAGGGAGAGGGACCAGACGAAGAGACACACAAACCTGCTGCCTTGTAGGTAGACTGGGGACAGTCAAAGGCTAGGGAAAGCACCCCAAATACATGCTTGTCGAAATCGGATGTACTGAGCCACAGGCTTGACAAAGCAGTGCAACGTGAAACCTGCTGCCTTGTAGGTAGACTGGGGACAGTCAAAGGCTAGGGAAAGCATCCCGAATAAATGCTTGTCGAAATCGGATGTACTGAGCCACAGGCTTGACAAAGCAGTGCAACGTAACTTAATTCATGATGTCACAAATCAAAATTAATCGATATGGTGCTAATCCCGTGAAGTCCCATCAGGCGGTGATAGTGCCGGGCCCCCTGCCTCGAGGGGGTCCACCCATGACTACTGGTGGTCACCTTCCCCTGTGCTGTGGAGTCAAGGCACAGAGGAGTAGGTTAAGAGCTATTGACCAAATACCCCGGACACTCAACATACTACAGTGGAATGCCGAAGGAGTTTACAAGAAGAAAGACTCCCTAACACAGCGTCTTCATAAAGATAGAATAGATGTGGCATGCATTCAAGAGACACACCTCAACGCCAATCACAAATTCTCAGTCAGAGGATATCAGGCCACACGTTTCGACCGCGAAGGACACAAAGGATGAGTTCTAATACTTACACGAAATACAATACCTTGCAGCGAAGTATCTGTGATCTCTAACAACCAAACGGAAATTATAGGTGTTGATATAATGATAAAGGACGTGAAAATAAGAATCTACAATCTGTATAGCCCAGCAGATAAGGACCTTACACTCTCAAACATGAAAATAACTGACACAAACTGCATTATTGTCGGAGACTTTAATAGCCATTCAGAAAGATGGGGATACCCAGATACTGACAAAAGAGGAGATGAATTGGAGGACTGGGAAATAGACTCAAATCTCCATCTACTCAACAAAGCGGATGACACACCGAGCTTCTACTCCAGAAGATGGCTTACCACTTCTACTCCAGACTTAGCTTTCTGCACAGGAGACATCCTCCACAAAATCAATCGCCATGTGCTGGACCAATTAGCAGGTAGTGACCACAGACCAATCAAGCTTGAAATGAATATGGAGTATGTTCCACAGGAGCAAAAGCCCTTGTCCCACTGGAATTACAAACAAGCAGATTGGGACAGATTTGCCATACTAACAGACAAATATTGTGAAAACATAAATACACGATATGGCAACATAAAGCAAATGGTGGAAAGTCTAAACAGAGCGATAATACAGGCAGCCACTGAGTCCATTCCAAGAGGAGCGAGGAAAAATTACAAACCATACTGGACTGAAGAACTACAAAGTTTGGAGGACAAAGTTGAAGATGCCAGGAAGACAGCAGAGAGAGAACAAACAATTGAAGCAAACATCTCTCTCAAAGCCATCTCAGCAAAATATAAAAGAACAGTAAATCAAACAACAAGAGATTGTTGGAGGGAAAAAACAGAAAACCTGAATTTTGACAGGGATGGAAACAAACTATGGAAACTAGTGAAAGCCATGAACAATGAAGGACCTAGAAACAAACAAATAACAATTAAACAAGGAAATACCTTGCTTACAGGCAAAAAGGCTGCAAATGCACTAATGGAACACTATGCAAATGCAAACCACATTGATATTACAACCGAACAGAAGAAAGCAATCAAAGACAAACAGATACATCATAGAAATACAGAGACAGCAGCAGAATATATGATGGCAAATCTAACAATGGAAGAAATGGAACAGGCAATGAATACCCTAAAAAAGAAGAAATCACCAGGAAAGGATGGAATCACAAATGAAATGCTAATAGGACTAGGCACCAAGGCAAAGAAGAAACTACTAGCAGTCCTAAATAACAGCTGGAAGAGAGGAATAGTCCCACAGGCATGGAAGGAAGCTATACTAATACCAGTCCCAAAGAAAGGAAAAGACCTGGAAGAACCAAATGGCTATCGACCTATCAGTCTACTTAGCTGTGTAGGAAAATTAATGGAACGCATTATCAATGGCAGGCTAACATGGCATCTGGAAGAAAACAAACTCTTAACACCACACCAAGCAGGATTCAGAAAATACAGATCCACTGAAGATCAAATAACCTATATAGCTCAGGAAATAGAGGATGCCTTCCAAGAGAAAAAGCACACACTAGCAGTCTGGATAGATTTAGAAAAAGCATTTGATAAAGTATGGAAGGAAGGACTGAAAGTAAAACTGCAAAACATGCATGTTTGTGGAAAAATATATAAATGGATCAGCCACTACCTTGAGAACAGAACTGCCAGGACAAAAGTACAAGGACAAACAAGCAAAATGATGCTGCTGGAGCAAGGTGTCCCCCAAGGAGGAGTTCTTTCACCAACATTATTCCTAGCATATATAAATGACATCACAGAAAATTTTCCAGCCAGAGTACACACATCCTCCTTTGCAGATGACCTAGCCATATGGACATCTGAAGAATATATTAGTACAGCTAACAGCAGAATACAGCAAGCCTTATTAGCGCTAGAGGACTGGTCAAAATCATGGCTAGTGAAGATAAGTGAGGAGAAAACAACATGCACAGTGTTCTCCCTCTCAAATAAAACTCAGCAACCTAAGCTGGTATTGAATGGAAAAATATTGCGCCATGAAGAAAATCCAAACTATCTAGGAGTCACCTTTGATCGTCGCCTGACATGGAAGACACAGGTTGAGAAAAATCGAACAAGAGCAAGGCAGAGAATGGCAATCATGTAAAAGCTTGCTGGTACAACGTGGGGAGCAGATGAGAAAGTTCTCAAGAAGTTATATACTGGACGTGTGAGGCCAGTAGTGGAATATGGCATTGCAGCTTGGGCAACAGCAGCTAAGTCAAACTTTAACAAAATAAGTAGAGTCCAAAACCAAGGAATGCGAATCATAACTGGAAGCCTGAAGACAACGCCTATTAATGAACTTGAAAAGATCACTTGTTTACAACCAATGCAGGATAGAAGAGATAGCAGAGCCCAGCAACAAGCAGAAAAATTTAGAAGATTGACAGACCACCCTATGTACAACAGATTTAATGATTTTGGAAAGGGAAGACTGAAGCGTAGCAACTTTGTAGAAACTGCAAAACGAAGGATTAGGGCAGATCCTATTCTTAACATATCAACAGTCAAGCCCATACACAATGCACACAAGTTCCCAGCTTGGAGACAGCAGCAACTGCCTGAGATGATAGAAAACATTCCTGGTATTGAGAATGAAACACTCAGCATGAAACCGAAAGAAGAGAAATAACCCTAAACTACATAAAAGAACATTACCCAAGCAGGAATTGGACCCATGCATATACAGATGGATCAGCCAAAAATTCAATAGAGAATGGAGGAGGAGGAATTCTCCTAAATTTAAAAAATGGAGTGAAAAAAACACATTCAATGGCAACTGGAAAATTTTCAAGTAACTTTAAAGCGGAGGTAGAGGCTCTAAAAACTGCAGCAGAAATGCTCCTGATGGAGGAAAATAAAGAGAAGCAAATAGCTATCTTCACAGATGCAAAGTCAGCTGTCTCAATACTGAAGAGCAATAACAGCACAGAACTAACTGACCTAAGAGCAGCACTCCATGGTCTATGCCAGAAATCCAAAAAAGTTGTAATACAGTGGATCCCATCACATTGCAGTATACCTGGAAACGAAGAGGCTGACAGACTGGCAAAAGAGGGCGGACGACTACCACAGCCTGACATAGACATAACCTATAATGAGGCAAAGAGGTTGATAAAAAGCACTTATAGAACCATATGGGAATCTGAGCATCCAGGCCATCAGAAGGATGATGCATATTACAAACTCGACCGAAGAGAACAAGTAGCAATCTTCAGACTCCGCACAGGACATAACAGGCTGAAATACCACTTGTTCAATAAACTAAAGATAGGAGATACAGATGAATGTAATTGTAGAACTGGAAAAATGACAGCAAAACATTTGCTGCAGGATTGCCCAACGTATGCAGAACAGAGAAAGATATTTTGGCCCACACCTGCTTCATTTGAGGAGATATCAACAAGCTCAAGTTGACCGCAGCTTACTTTAACTACATACAGGTTGACATTTAAAGGTGCATGAAGACCCAGAGGCATGAAATGGAATATTGCTTGGATAGCAAATCCATTATGTGGAAAGTCCAAATCGAAAGCTCGCTGTGTAGGCTTCATAAAAGGTGGAAAAGTGTCCTAGTGGCACGAAATGGAATATTGCTTGGATAGCAAATCCATTACGTGGAAAGTCCGAATCAAAAGCCCATTGTGTGGGCTTCATAAAAGGTGGAAAAGTGTCCTAGTGGCATGAAATGGAATATTGCTTGGATAGCAAATCCATTACGTGGAAAGTCCGTATCTAAAGCCCACTGTGTGGACTTCATAAAAGGTGGAAAAGTGTCCTAGTGGCACGAAATGGAATATTGCTTGGATAGCAAATCCATTACATGGAAAGTCCGAATCGAAAGCTCACTGTGTGGATGTCATCTGCAGACTGCATACTTCTGGTTTCCGGAAGAACAGCCTATGGTGAACGGAAGGCCCAATATACGGAAGTGAGGCTAAGCAGCCATGTGCAGGACGTGATGATTCCTTGGGTGAGCCCAGTACCAGAGCGCTATGTATCGGCTCTGCAATTATGGAAGCCTCCTTGGATGGCGGGGAATGCCCATGGTCTGCCCCTGCCTTCCCTTGAGGGCTGACCAGGATCTTTGGCTGTTCTATATGGACCAGCTGGGATGGGGGATAACACCACAACAGTGAGAGTCAAACGTCCTAAGAAACCCCCGGGAAGGTTAACCCGGTCAACAAATGCCCGCAGAAGTCGGATGTGTCGGCCTAACGGCGCAAGAACGCAGCTCTGCTGTAAACAGGCACAACGCAATCACATCCGGAAAAAAAACTCCGGATGAACGAAGAAGAAGAAGAACACTATTTGAGTGGCACAGTGGATATTGCACTATTTTAGTGGCATAGTGGATGGTGCACTATTTGACTGGCACAGTGGATAATGCACGATTTGAGTGACAGTGGATAGTGCACTATTTTAGTGGCATAGTGGATGGTGCACTATTTGAGTAGCAATGTGGATAGTGCACTGTTTTAGTGGATAGTGCACTATTTGAGTGGCACAGTGGATAGTGCACTATTATAGTGGATAGTGCACTATTTGAGTGGTACAGTGGATAGTGCACTATTTGACTGGCACAGTGGATAGTGCATTATTTGACTGACTCAGTGGATAGTGCACTATTTTAATGGCATAGTGGATGGTGCACTATTTTAGTGGCATAGTGGATGGTGCATTATTTGACTGACTCGGTGGATAGTGCACTATTTGAGTGGCACAGTGGATAGTGCACTATTTTAGTGGCATAGTAGATGGTGCACTATTTGAGTAGCAATATGGATAGTGCACTGTTTTAGTGGATAGTGCACTATTTGAGTGGTACAGTGGATAATGCACTATTTGAGGGGCACAGTGGATAGTGCACTATTTGAGTCGCACAGTGGATATTAGTTTTGTCGGCACAGTGGATATTGCACTATTTGAGTCGCACAGTGGATAATGCACTATTTGAGTGGCACAGTGGATATTAGTTTTGTCTGCACAGTGGATATTGCACTATTTGAGTCGCACAGTGGATAATGCACTATTTGAGTGGCACAGTGGATATTAGTTTTGTCTGCACAGTGGATAGTGCACTGTTTTGCCGGCACATTGAGTTAAGTCCCCATTAGAGGAGGTTTTTTAAAAAACTCGCCAAGGCTTTGGGGGCCATTTAAAACAGTTGCTAAATTGTTCTCTTGACAGGAAAGACTAAGAAGTAGAACTGGTCGCCCGTGTCTCATAATGTGATGTTGTGATACGTGTAGCACTATCATTTTACACCCATACTGTTCTATCTGCTGTGGAATTATCTTTGTGTGGACATTTATTAACAATAGAAAATCTGGTTTTATTTATGGTTTTCTTGTTTCATTTGTTTCATGATATAGAACTTGTTCCATTTGTTCCACATTGTAGTGCATCACTCATATGTTCCATGCTTTAGAATTTGTTCCATGTTGTAGAACTTGTTTCATTTGTTCCATGCAATTAGAACCCTTTTTCATTTGTTTAGTGCTATATAATTTTAAAGTGTTTCATGTCATAGAGCTTGTTTAATTTGTTCCATGTATAGAACTTATTTCCTTTGTTCCATGCTGCAAAACTTGTTTCATTTGTTCCATGTATAGAACTTGTTTCATTTGTTCTATGGTATCAAGCTTGTTTCATTTGTTCCATGCTGTATTGCATCTGTCATTTGTTCTATGCTATAGAACTTGTTTCATGTGTTTAGTGCCATAGAATTTTAAAACTTTGTTTCATGCTGTAGAGCTTGTTTAATTTGTTCCATTTATAGAGCTTGTTTCATTTGTTCCATGATATAGAACTTATTTTATTTGTTCTATTTATATAATTTGTTCCATTGTATAGAACTTGTTTCATGTGTTCTGTGCAGTAGTGCTTCTGTCATTTGTTCCATGATGTAGAACTTGTTTTATGTGTTCTGTTTATAGAACTTGTTAAATTTTTTCCATGATATACAACTTGTTTTGTTTGCAGACATGATCTGTACTCTTGGAGAAACAACGGGACCTCCAGCCCTCAGGTACATGCACAGGAAGATGCTAGATGATCCTGTTGGAAGGCAGATTCTTGAGTAAGAGGTTTTGTTTACATCTGGTTCCACTGGGAGGGAGAAAGGGCAGATGAGAAAGTTACCTCCATTCATTCATTCAGTAGCATATCCTTTGCAGAACCTCGCTCCCATAACAACCTTCTGGAAAACTTCTCAGTCATAAGCAAGATGTCCCATGTTTGATACACCCATCTGGAGATCATCTGCCACATCCTGCAGCCATCTTCTCTTTGGCCTTCCTCTTCTTCTCTTCCCGGGAATATACCCTTCCAGTATTGTTCTCTCAAAACTTTCATGTTTCAAGTGACCAAAATATTTCAAGTTTCTTTGTTTTCTTTGTCTTTAGTAGCCTCCAATGCTGAAATATCATTGACGTAGTGCAAGTTTGCTGTGCACTGTAAAATAATACTGTTAATTATAGTTACTTTATGTGCTTGTGTGTTTATGCATGTATGTATACTTTCAATTACAAACAATAAGTAGAAAAAGAGAGAGGGAGGGACTGTGTGTGTACGTGCATGTGTGTGTGTACACATCACACATGTGGACACTTCCTCTCTCTTTCTCTTGCTTATTGTTTTTCATTGAAAGTCTTTCAGTGACATCGTGCCTAATTATCTTCAGATAGACAGGGAGAGAGAGAAAACTGGGGGAGATAGT
>JACEFZ010005625.1:0-33053 GCA_014155875.1 Cepaea nemoralis
CAATAATTGATGTTGCGAGAAAAATATTGCAGCGCCCGCAATCCAACACAAAATGAATCTCTCAATGTTTTCAGCGAGCTTGTTACGTGCAGCCAGAACTGATGAGGCATTTAGTCAATGTATTAGGGGCGCAGAACCTTGAGGTGCAGAGGTGTTTGTTTGTTTGCGTTCGCACGCATTGAACTCAAGCGTAGTCTATACTCGTGCGACTACTAGTGCACTGGACTGATTTTTGAGTCTTCACTAGCTTTCCCTTTTACTAGTATCCCTCCCCATCAGGCTAACCCACTGCAACTTCTGAGGTACTTTTGATGTGTCCCCAAGTCAAGGACGAGAAGTCAACATTTTAGCCCAACTTACTGGTGTTGGGGTTGAACCTCCTACCTCGGATCAGCACACGGCACCAATCATATATAGATATATACATTGGGTGAGTGATATGGTTAGTATGGCACACGGCACCAATCATATATAGATATATACACTGGGTGAGTGATATGGTTAGTATGGCACCTGCACCAATCATATATAGATATATACACTGGGTGAGTGATATGGTTAGTATGGCACACGGCACCAATCATATATAGATATATACACTGGGTGAGTGATATGGTTAGTATGGCACACGGCACCAATCATATATAGATATATACACTGGGTGAGTGATATGGTTAGTATGGCACCTGCACAAATCATATATAGATATATACACTGGGTGAGTGATATGGTTAGTATGGCACCTGCACCAATCATATATAGATATATACACTGGGTGAGTGATATGGTTAGTATGGCACACGGCACCAATCATATAAAGATATATATACACTGGGTGAATGATATGGTTAGTATGGCACCTGCACCAATCATATATAGATGATATATACACTGGGTGAGTGATATGGTTAGTATGGCACACGGCACCAATCATATATAGATGATATATACACTGGGTGAGTGATATGGTCAGTATGGCACCGGCACCAATCATATATAGATATATACACTGTGTGAGTGATATGGTTAGTATGGCACACGGCACTAATCATATATAGATGATATATACACTGTGTGAGTGATATGGTTAGTATGGCACACGGCACCAATCATACATAGATATATACACTGGTGAGTGATATGGTTAGTATGGCACCGGCACCAATCATATATAGATACATACACTGGGTGAGTGGATAGGACTGAGTATGGCACACGGCACACATCATACTCATAGATATAATTACACTGGGGTGAGTGATATGGTTAGTATGGCGACCGGCACCAATCATAGATAGATGCTTACACTGGGTGATTGATATGATTAGCTATGGCACACGGCACCAATCATATATAGATATATACACTGGGTGAGTGATATGGTCAGTATGGCACCGGCACTAATCACTACTATAGATATAGACAACTGGTGTGAGTGATCTGGTCAGTATGGCACCAGCACAATCATAAAAAAAAAAGGGGGGGATATGGTAGTATGGCACACGGCCCCAAAATATATAGATATATACACTGGGTGAGTGGTATGGTTAGTATGGCACCGCACCAATCATATATAGATATATACACTGGGTGAGTGATATGGTTAGTATGGCACCGGGACCAATATATATAGATATATACACTGGGTGAGTGATATGGTTAGTATGGCACCGGCCCCCTATAAAAAAAAAGGGGAGGTATTTTTGGGGACCCCCAAAAATATATAAAAAATGGGGGTAAGGAACCCAAAAAAAAAATTTTTTTTTGGGGGGGAAGGAATTTCCCCAAATTTTTTTTGGGGGGGGTTTTTTTGGCAATAAAATATATAAAAAATGGGGGTAAGGAATTTCACCCAAATAATATTTTTGGGGGAGGTAATTTTCCCCAAATTTTTTTTTGGGGGTTTTAGTATGGCACCGGCACCAATCATATATAGATATATACACTGGGGATGATATGGTAGTATGGCAACACTGCACCAATCATATAGAGATATATACAACGGGTGAGTGAATGAGGGTCAGTATGCACGGGGGACGCACCATAATCATATATAGGATATATAAACTGGGTGAGTGATATGGTTCGTATGGCACACTGCACCAATCATATATAGATATATAGCACTGGGGTGAGTGATATGGTTAGTATGGCACCGGCACTAATCATATATAGATTATATACCTGGTGAGTGATATGGTTAGTATGGCACACGGCACCAATCATATATAGATATATACACTGGGTGAGTGATATGGTTCAGTAGGGCACCGGCACCAATCATATATAGATATATACACTGGGTGAGTGTATGGTTAGTATGGCACCTGCACCAATCATATATAGATATATACACTGGGTGAGTGATATGGTCAGTATGGCACCGGCACTAATCATATATAGATATATACACTGGGTGAGTCATATGGTTAGTATGGCACCTGCACCAATCATATATAGATATATACACTGGGTGAGTGATATGGTCAGTATGGCACACGGCACCAATCATATATAGATATATACACTGGGTGAGTGATATGGTTAGTATGGCACCTGCACCAATCATATATAGATATTATACACTGGGTGAGTGATTATGGTCAGTATGGCACACGGCACCAATCATATATAGATATATATACACTGGGTGAGTGATATGGTCAGTATGGCACCGGCACTAATCATATATAGATATATACACTGGGTGAGTGATATGGTTAGTATGGCACACGGCACCAATCATATATAGATATATACACTGGGTGAGTGATATGGTTAGTATGGCACACGGCACCAATCATATATAGATATATACACTGGGTGAGTGATATGGTTAGTATGGCACACGGCACCAATCATATATAGATATATACACTGGGTGAGTGATATGGTTAGTATGGCACACGGCACCAATCATATATAGATATATACACTGGGTGAGTGATATGGTCAGTATGGCACCTGCACCAATCATATATAGATATATACACTGGGTGAGTGATATGGTTAGTGTGGCATCCGGCACCAATTATATATAGATTATATATACACTGGGTGAGTGATATGGTTAGTTGTCATCGGCACCAATTATATATAGATTATATATACACTCGGTGAGTGATATGGTTAGTATGGCACCGGTCGACTTTCCTTCACAAGACATTTCGTAAAACCCATTGTATCCCGGGTTGAGCTGGTTGTCCCGAACATTTTGTTTAGAATTCGAATTCCTCCGTTGAGGATCGACCCACGACCCCTTACCGATAGGCCAGCGACAAGCCACTACGCTAACGCGGCTCCCTAACCAACACCGCATACTCATTCATTCATTCATTCATTCATTCATTCATTCATTCGGTAGCATATCCTTTGTAGAACCTCGCTCCCATTAAAACCTCCCCGTTCATAGGCAAGATGTCCCGCGTCCGACACATCCATCTGGAGATCATCTGTCACATCCATGCACCCATCTCCTCTCCTCCCTGGGACATACACCCCACCATTATCGTTCTCTCCAAACTGTCATGACACCCCAAGCGATCAAAACATTCCAATCCTCTGTGTCCCATCGTCTTTAGTGGCCAACCCTCCCCAACATTCGGATCCCGAAGCATAGATGCACCTTCCTCTTCCACATCCAACACACCCCCAGAACCCGTCTATAACATTTATATCCAAAGGCATTTATGCGCTGTTCAGCTTGTTTAGTAAGTGTCCAGATCTGACAGGCGTATGGTGCTCTGGGAAAGATGCACGCTCTTAAATATTTAATTTTTGTAGGTCTATCTGTCCCACGCCACATAATCCACCCACTTGGTTTAGTCCTTGAAGAGCAATAGATATTCATCTTTTAATTTCTTCCATTGTGTCACCATTATTGGCAATTAATGACCCAAGCTATTCGAAAATGTTCACCACTTCCAATGTTTCCGCATTAACATATATTTCTTTCTCCATATTAGTTTTATCTGCATGCATTATCTCTGTTTGTGCAATGTCAAGACACAAGTTGTGACCTTCACTATTCTTTTGCGTTGAGGTTATTAGTTTTTCTATATCACTCCGCGATGTGGATATCATCTAGGATTCTCTATCATCAACATATCAGATCTCTGGCAACTCATGACCACGGGTCTCAGCAATTTACTTTAAGCAAACATCTGCTTCCAGGTCGGCCCAGCCTGCACCGGGTACCAGGAAATGTTCGGAAAATAAAAGATGCCGGCTTGATACTAACTACATCCACATAGCGCAGGGCGTGAAACAAACCTGGCTTGATTAAGCCAAATACGGATGTCATTTACGCTCAAGCCACTCAGCCATATATGTCTGAGCTGTAAAGCAAAAAAAAAAAAAAAGTTACTTGCATATTCTGTATTTGGACGTCGCAATCAACCCCAGCATTGTTTGCCTGTTTGAATTACTAGACAATTGTTACGTTCACTAGGTTTCCATAGACGGGTTCTAAGAATGTCTTGGATACAGATAAGAACAAATGTAACCACACGACGAGATCTGAATATTGAAGAAGGATAGCTACTAAAGATGATAAAACTAAGAAAGTTTAAATATTTGGTCACTTGAAACGTCATGAAAGTTTGAAGAGAACAACAATGAAGGGGTAAATGCCCGGGAAGAGAGGAAGAGGAAAGCCAAAGAGAAGATGGGTGCAGGATGTGGCAGATGATCTCCAGATGGGTGTATCGGACGCGGGACATCTTGCTTATTACCGAGAAGTTTTCCGGAAGATTGTTATGGGAGCGAGGTTCTGCAAAAGGTATGCTACTGAATGAATGAACGAATGAATGAATGAATGAATGAATGAATGAATGAATGAATGAATGAATGAATGAATGAATGAATGCTTTCCATTGCTTTCCGAACGGCCGACGCCTCATACCATGGAATAAACGCAAAGCTGTCTGATCCAGAACCGCCCGCGGCCTATTTCGAACCCTGGACTCGACGTCGGGGAATTGTGAAAAGTGTTCACTGCCCTAAAGCGACAGAACTGACTCTGTAAAGAAACCAACAGGAAATGTTCCCCAAGGCAACCTGAAGACAAAATGTGTTCATGCCTGGAACACGGGAGCTCTTTACCCTGCCAATCAAATGATTCACCGGGCTGTTTTCCCCCTCTTCTTACAAATGTAACCTGAACTAATGGAAGCCTGCAATTTTTATTTGGGTATTTAATGAAAGGATTTGCTCCAGCTGCACGGCGAGCAACGCTCCCGCCGGTTTGTCGGATTTAATTCAAGATTTCACTTTTACACGTACGAATGAGTGGCTGGCGGGTAGTTGTAAAAATAGTTTTCAAGCGAGATGGGTGAAGATAAATGCGGGGAGATAGCATCAACTTATATCGTGGACAGGGAGATAGCATCAATTTATATCATGGACAGGGAGATGGCATCAAATTATATAATGTACGAGTAGGAGTATTTAAGGGTGTTTCAACACAGCCAGGAAACAGGGTGTTGGAGATTTGTTGCAGCCAACCTTCATTGATTATTACTGGCCTGAATATTCAAACAGAAGGTGGAGTAGAACTTCAGTGAGTCAGTGAACACCGAGAAGGTGGAGTAGTACTTCAATGAGTCAGTGAACACCTAGGAGATGAGTAGAACTTCAGTGAGTCAGTGAACTCCGAGAAGGTGGAGTAGAACTTCAGTGAGTCAGTGAACTCCGAGAAGGTGGAGTAGAACTTCAGTGTGTCAGTGAACACCGAGAAGGTGGAGTAGAACTTCAGTGAGTCAGTGAACACCTAGTAGATGAGTAGAACTTCAGTGAGTCAGTGAACACCGAGAAGGTGGAGTAGAACGTCAGTGAGTCAGTGAACACAGAGAAGGTGGAGTAGAACTTCAGTGTGTCAGTGAACACCTAGTAGATGAGTAGAACGTCAGTGAGTCAGTGAACACCGAGAAGGTGGAGTAGAACTTCAGTGTGTCAGTGAACACCTAGTAGATGAGTAGAACGTCAGTGAGTCAGTGAACACCGAGAAGGTGGAGTAGAACTTCAGTGAGTCAGTGGACACCGAGAAGGTGGAGTAGAACTTCAGTGAGTCAGTAAATACCTAGAAGATGAGTAGAACTTCAGAGAGTCAATGAAAACGAGAAGGTGGCGTAGAATTTCAGTGAGTCAGTGAACACCGAGAAAGTGGAGTAGAACTTCAGTGAGTCAGTGAACACCTAGGAGATGAGTAGAACTTCAGAGAGTCAATGAAAACCGAGAAGGTGGCGTAGAATTTCAGTGAGTCAGTGAACACCGAAAAAGTGGAGTAGAACTTCAGTGAGTCAGTGAACACCTAGGAGATGAGTAGAACTTCAGAGAGTCAATGAAAATCGAGAAGGTGGCGTAGAACTTCAGTGAGTCAGTGAACACCGAGAAAGTGGAGTAGAACTTCAGTGAGTCAGTGAACACTGAGAAGATGGAGTAGAACCCATACCGCTGTTGTGGTAAGCAAGCTCAGTAGCCAGTATAAATAAAGTTCGTTCGTTCGTTTAATCGTTCGTTCGTTCGTTCGTATACCACACCGCGGTGATTAAAGACATATGCATCAATGTAAAAGTCAAGTTTACTGAAATATTGAAGAATGTCGTTGCTTACGATAGCACGGTCACTATTCTATTGCGCGCGCACACACACAAACCGACACACACACGCGCACACACACGCACGCACGCACACACACACACGCTCCCTCGTCCCCCCCCCACCCCCACACACAACACACACATGAGTGTGCGTATTATATTTACAGACACACAAACACAACACAACGCTGACCATCGCGGACGTAGATGAGGACCTAGATGAAGACCTAGATGACGAGAAATACCGACACTCTACAAGATCTGAACATTGAATAAAAAAAATAAAAAACATTTTTTTTTTCCCGACTGCCATTGATGAGAATGTCGTTCTACAAAAGACATGCTGATTATAACCATGATGATGATGATAAATGGCGATGATGACATCCTCTGGTCCATTATTATTTCTTTTACTTCAATGAGTGCTAATCAATGCCGGATACATTATTTCTCATGCTATTTCAAGGGCCTCAAATTTTACCAAGAAAACGAAAGTGTTCCTGTTGGCAAACGGTTAACAGTTTTCCTGGATTGCATGGAACATTTTAGCGGCTTCTAAAGCTGCAATAATGCTTGCAGTTCGTGCCGAAGACACGGAAATCACATTAATCTACAGAAATTACACAACTTGAATTTAGTGCGCGATCAGGGTACGTACATGAACATCAGAGCCTTGGATAATTTCAGTGTTCTTGTCGCGGTTATGCTGGTGTTTATCTATTTGCTTTCGTCTTGTTCTTTTCCACCGATTTTGTCAGTTGTCACAAAGTTTTGTAGTTTCATCATAACATGCCCAAAATATTTTGACTATCCACGTCTAGTTTCTCTAATCAATTTTCGATTTTTATGTCTTCCTTGTAAAACTCGTTTTTTTCTTTTCTTTCCATCCATGGTCTTCTTTACATTGTTACTTAAGGAATCGTGGTGTTCTTGACATCTGTAAATAGTTCATCAATAAACACACGTGCATTAATTGACGCTTGTAGAATTAGCAGAAAGAAGTCGAGACTAGAGGACGCACTAGACAACATAAATAAACACACGTGCATTAATTGACGCCTATAGAATTAGAAGAAAGAAGTTGAGACTAGAGGACGCACTAGACAACATAAATTTATTTCTTATCATAATTTGACCCAAAAATTGTGACTGTCTACGTCTAATTTCTCTAATCAGTTTATGGTTTTCATTTATTTCTTGTAGGACTTGGTCATTGGTTTTTCTGTCTGTCCATGGCATTCTTTGCATTCTCCTCGGAAACCACATTTCCACAGCCATCAGATGTTTTCAGCCTGTTTGATCATTGTCCACGCTTCACATCCATACAAAAGTACAGGTTCTATGTAACAACTCAACACTCTTTTTCTCGTTGCAAATGACATCTTTTTATTGGTCGGTATGTTTTACATCTGGAAAAAGGCTACCTTAGCAACATTACTTCGTCACAAACACCACAAAAAAGGTTGTCGACACCTGGTCTACACAATTTTTAGTGGAGTTTTATAACATCATCTAATGGGAAATCTTTCTAGAGAGCGATAACTTTATATTTATCATGACCCATCACCTCCTTTTTAGTGTCATCCTTTCTTATGATCTCATCAACGTAATCTTCCGTATCTTTCTCAAAGGTATCTCGTGGCAATGATTGTCTCTTGCAGGCAGGTGTTGGTAGGAAAGGCTGTTTATATTTTAATTGTCAATGTATCAGAGACTTGGCACCGGCAGTGTCAATTATACCCTATTTATTGTTCTTTCTTTTTGCATTCCATCACGCTATTCAGTCTCATGTTAGCAACTTCCACGTCTTTTCGCGGATTGCATAGAAGATGAGGTTCGTTACTTCATCATCATCTGCTTCTTCTTCTCCGCCCCCTCCTTCTCCACCTCCTCCTCCTTCTCCGCCTTTTCTTCTTCTTCTTCTTCTTCTTCTTCTTCTTCTTCTTCTTCTTCTTCTTCTTCTTCTTCTTCTTCTTCTTCTTCTTCTTCTTCTTCTCTGTATTTTATCCCCCATTATTTCATCCCGCCCTCCACCAACTCACACCAAGGCCACACATCTTTCGCTGTCTTTTGCAGCTCCATGTCCTCCTCACATTATTAATCTGTATCTAATTCTCTTCGTATGAATTTAGGCCTCCCACTATTTCGAAAAAGAACTTTCTAGCTATACTGTCATCAAGTCGCCTCAATGTGTGTCCTGTCATGAAGTTGCCTCAATGTGTGTCCTGTCATGAAGTTGCCTCAATGTGTGTTCTGTCATCATGTTGCCTTAATGTGTGTCATGTCATCAAGCTGCCTCAATGTGTTTCATGTCATCAAGCTGCCTCGAAGCATCCTTCACCAAGCTGCCTCAATGTGCGTCCTGTCCAATGCCAGGGTATTTTCCTCATTTCTTGATTCGCTGGATTAGAAAGCAATGGCAAGGTACTGAACGTAAATTTGCCTATGAAATCACAAACAGCTAATAAATGCTGGGGTTGATTGCAACGTCATGTAAAAGGGCAGGTAACTAAATGTTAACTGATTATCTGAAGTCGTCTAGTTCTCTCTCTAATCTTCACTGCTATTCCTATAATCCACCGCCTGAGGGGTCTCTTCTTTTGTTCAGTGTGATCAGTATTTATATGTCAGGGCTGTTTAGGGTATGCTATTTAGACTGAATCTTGTTCCATGACCGAGCCGTCTTATTTTCTGTGGTTCATTAAAACCTATAGCCGACATTATTTGCTACAATGTGAATATCCCGTCTCATACTGCCCCTTTCGTAGGTTGTTTGTTAGGTGACAGTCACCACCACCACCGCCACAATAATCATCATCAATATGTGCCATGGCGATAAGCGTGGACGGTCATGATTCACCATATTAGGCGACCACTAGATTCTTGGATTAGGTTGTTTTTTTGCGTGTGACCAATACAAACAGGTATGTATCGCGTTGTCTTCCCCTGCTCTTTTTCCAATTAATTTTACCAGTTGCACCAAGCTTAGAATTTTATTTATCCTCATCATATGCCTAAAATATTTAGACTGTCTACGTCTAATTTTTTTAATCAGTTTACATTATGTTATTTAAAACAATATTTTCCCGTAGTGAATTTGAATAACGAAGACACAAACCATATATAGTACGATTTATTGCCTGGCACACTTCACTGCATCTCGTCAGGTACTTACTGCAGATGTCACACAACGTAGAGTAAAATAATTAGATTCATCGTTCAAGCTGAAATATACACATGTACACACAGTAATGTCAGTTGTTTACCATGGTAATTTTAAATTGACTATCATGTCTTTCTGTTTGCACAAAATTGGCTTGTGCAGATGGATCATTATCGCTTCTGCAAACTTTAACAAACGACTATTTTGTGTATGAAACAACACGCGAAAAGCGCTGTCTCTATCAATGACATGACCGATTTCCAAGACATGACATGCAATGGACGACGCCAAGTTTATAATTGTGGTGTGTCACACTTCCCATGATCCCATCGCTTGTGTGTAGTTTCTTGTCAACCCAGTTTGGCATGTGTTCAACAATTCTGGTGTGTAACTGCCTCTCTGTTCTGCCAATGTAGGTAGACTCGCTCCTGCATGTGAATTGGTAAATGCAATTAGATGTGACGTATAGAGGGATAGATTATTTTTTTTTCTGGGGTGGGAATAGGTTTGGTTCTGTACCTAATAACTGGAGTTCCAGCACAGAAAGTTCGGCCAACTGCTGTAACGAGCCAATCCTATAGACTTTGCATTATGTCATTCCCTTGAAAGGTTAGCTGTATAAATACCTTGAGCTTAGGGACCGTAGTTACGTCTGATTTTGGTTTCGGCTATTGGCAGAGGCGCTTTATAAATTCTGTGGCGTACCCATTCAGGTGTATTTATTCTTGAAAAAGTGTCTCATTCATTTTCCTGTCCGTTCATGGTTTTCTTCGAATTTTCCTCAGAAATCACTTGTCGACTGCCATTAGATGTTTCTCAGCTTGTCAGCTTGTCCACATTTCGCATGCATACACCATTTAAGGTAATTTACACCACTGCAAATCTTTTTCTCTCTGCAACTGACCGCTTTTTATCGGTGCGTGTTTTCAGTCTTGAAAAAAGGCTAGCATTGCCGTGTCGATGTACGTTCCAAACCTCGGTACAACACGTGCCTCATTCTAGGCTAGCTGTGCCGTGTCGATGTATGTTTCCAAGTCCTCGGTACAACATGTGTGTTTCAAGCCTCGGTACAACATGTATGTTCCTAGCTTCGGTACAACACGTGCCTCACTCCAGGCTAGCTTTGCCTTGTGGATGTATGCTCCAAACCTCAGTACAACACGTGTGCCACTCTGGCCTTGCACTGACTTAACTGATTCAGTGTCGAAGGATAATATATCGCCACATGTGACCTCCCATTCGGACAGAAGAACGATATATAACCATTATATAGTCATTGTGTTATTTGTTTTGTTTCGTGGTATCTTCCGCAGTTTCAATTTTCAGTGAAGGGAAACTGACAATTTAATACTTCTTCACTTGTGTACCAGGTGTGGTCTAAACCTTCTTTTTTTTTGACACTAATTTGCCAAAGTAACTAACAACGACTGCCTGAAAGAGGCTTATGAAACTAGAACATCATATACAACGACAAGAAAGAGACAACTAGCTTTTTTGGTTATGTGATGAGAAGAGAGGCTTTGAAGAACATCGTAACAACTGGAAATATCGAGGGGAAGAGAGGCAGAGGCAGACTAAGAGAAATGATGCTGGATGGATTGAGACTGTGGCATGGAGGAATATCAGCAGCAGAGTCGATCCAGAAGACCAGAGACTGAGATCTGTGGAGAGCCATGAACGCCTATGCCAGCCGGCATGGCACTTGATGATGATGATGATGATGATGATGATGATGATGATGATGATGATGATGATGATGATCATGATGATGATCATGATGATGATTGGTACTAATGAGTTAATTAGTTATTCAGTTTCCATTATGGCTACTGTTATAAACAAAATTAAACGTCCCGTTTATATCTCTCAAGTCGCATTGGACATATGGATCTAGATCTGTATTTTATACAGACCATCTGGCACTTGCGGCTGATGTCGGCAATGTCTTTTATTTCCCAAGATATTTTCTCCTACCTGTTTTTAGGTTGGGGGACACACGAGCCATTGGGTTCAAATCGCACCGAAACTCATGGCTAGCGGATCGAACAGGCGAGCGTCTAGCCACTACGCTACTGTGGCTTCCCTCCACTCCTCCATATGAACGTCTAGCCACTCCTTACTGTGGCTTCCCTCCACTCCCCCTATATGTTGGCACCGGAAATATGCTTCCCTCCACCCCCCCCCCCATATGTTGGCACCGGAAATATGCTTCCCTCCACCCCCCCCCCCCCATATGTTGGCACGGGAAATATGCTTCCCTCCACTCCCCCTATATGTTGGCACCGGAAATATGCTTCCTTCCACTCCCCCATATGTTGGCATCGGAAATATGCTTCCTTCACTTCCTCACATGTTGCTACCGGAAATATGCTTCCCTTCCACTCCTTCATATGTTGGCACCGGAAATATGCTTCCTTCCACTCCCCCATATGTTGGCACAGGAAATATGCTTCCTTCCACTCCCCCATATGTTGCCACCGGAAATATGCTTCCTTCCACTCCCCCATATGTTGCCACCGGAAATATGCTTCCTTCCACTCCCCCATATGTTGGCACCGGAAATATGCTTTCTTCCACTCCCCCATATGTTGGCTCCGGAAATATACTTCCCTCGACTCCCCCATATGTTGCTACCGGAAATATGCTTCCTTCCACTCCCCCATATGTTGGCACCGGAAATATGCTTCCTTCCACTCCCCCATATGTTGGCACCGGAAATATGCTTCCTTCCCTTCCATTCCCCCATATGTTGGCATCGGAAATATGCTTCCTTCACTTCCATTCCCCCATATGTTGGCACCGGAAATATGCTTCCTTCCCATCCACTCCCCCATATGTTGCCACCGGAAATATGCTTCCCTCCACTTCCGATATGTTGCCACCGGAAATATGCTTCCCTCCACTTCCGATATGTTGCCACCGGAAATATGCGTCCTTCCACTTCCCCATATGTTGCCACCGGAAATGTGGTTGCTATTTAAAATACAAAAATAAATCCTTCTTCTTCTTCTTCGTTCACCTAGGCGAATACCACCATGCTTTTGCACGGACTTAATTAATTTCCACTTCCCATTAAGGATACTGCTGCTGCTTCTGCTGCTGCTGCTTCTGCTGCAGCTATCATTTTCATCATCTCATCTCATCTAATCTTGTTCCTCTTGCACCTTACGGTGTCGAGGCGAAGTATAAACAACAGGAGAGTGCCCGTTTATGGGCTTCATAAATCGAGATTCGCATGGACTCTGCTAGTCCCCTCTGTCTATCGTTTACGTGGTCAGCCTCTTTTTCTGCTACCATTATTATTATTATTATTATTATTATTATCATCATCATCATCATCATCATCATCATCATCATCATCATCATCATCATCATCATAAAAAGGCCTTTCCGACTGGCGAGGGTTATCGTGCTTCTCCACAATTTGCGATCTCCAACAGCATGTATCAAGACGTGAACCAACACCTTCGTTGCCATGACATCAAACTGCCAATAATTTTCTCTCGCGGTCTTCCTCTATGTCTTTCGACAAATCTTTCAAGCTGTCACAATATATTATAGTATGCGTCTTCTTGTCACCAAAAATGATGACTGCCTTTCTCTGTTTGTGTTAAGTTGATTTAGTGATTCAATCGCATTCAAACCTCTGAAATGACTCATGTTGTCTGCCCAAGGAGATGCTACTATATATATATAGATATATATATTAAAATTACTGACATCCCATTCTATCCTTTCCATTTCAGATAGGTCATGGCTTTTGACCCAGTTTAAAGATAATGTGTAGGAGGAAAAATATCTGGCAATGATTTCTCTTCATAACCCGCTGTCTGTCCCAGTCTGTAGCCTGCAGAGTGAACACAAAAAATGGCACATATTTCGCAGGCGATGTTAGCGCCATTGGTGTACGGTGTCCTGCAATCACCGGAAATGTGACTCAGGCATGAGCAAACAGGATCCCCGCACGGAATGTCGACGGCTTGAGTTGTGTTGTTGGCTTGTGCAGTGTGTTTGGCATGTCAGCGACGTAGAGATGACATTCTATTCTTTATAAACGTTGACTTCTCGTGCAGAAAGCATCAAGTGCCATGCCAGCTGGCGTAGGCGTTCATGTCTCTCCATAGATCTCGGTCTTTGGTGTTGTTCTGTATCAACCCTGCTGATGATATTCCTCCATGCCACTGTCTCAATCCACCCATCATCATTTCTCTTGGTCGGCCACTGCCTCTCTTCTCCTCGATCTTACCAGTCGTCACGGTGTTCTCTAATGCCCCTCTTCTCATCACATAACCAAAGAAAGCTGTTTGTCTCTTTCTTATTGTTATATATAATGGTTTAGTTTCATTCGCCTCTTTCAGGCAATGTCGTTAGTTACTCTCGCAGTCCAGGAAATTCGTAACATTAGTCTCAGGAAACCACATCTCTGTTGCTTCCAAGCTCTTCCTGATTTGTTCATTTACATTCCAAGATTCACTGCCATACTGAAAAACAGGTTTTATATAGCACTTTAGCACTTACATTCAATGATAGTGATAGCATAACGTACTTTTCATTTTCTGAAATTCAGCTTCTGCTTGCCATATTCTCCTCGTAATCTCCGTTGTGCCCCTCCCGTCTGATTTTATATGGCAAACTACTACACCTAAAATTGCATAGAAAATTAAGCTGGGGTCGGTTGCAACGTCCTATAAAGCATGTACTATTTAAATAATTTAGCGAGCGCGATGGTCTAGTGATGGTGTAGTGAGCGATGGTGTGGTGATGGTGTAGTGAAGGCGTAGTGAGCGATAGTGTAGTGGTGGTGTAGCGATGGTGTAGCGATGGTGTAGCGGTGGTGTAATGATGGTGTAGCGATGGTGTAGCGATGGTATAGCGGTGGTGTAATTATGGTGTAGCGAGGTGTAGCGGTGGTGTAGCGCTGGTGTAGCGATGGAGCAGCGATGGTGTAGCGATGGTGTAGCGGTGGTGTAATGATGGTGTAGCGAGGTGTAGCGGTGGTGTAGCGCTGGTGTAGCGATGGAGCAGCGATGGTGTAGCGGTGGTGTAATGATGGTGTAGCGATGGTGTAGCGGTGGTGTAGCGATGGTGTAGCGGTGGTGTAATGATGGTGTAGCGAGGTGTAGCGCTGGTGTAGCGATAGAGCAGCGATGGTGTAGCGGTGGTGTAGCGCTGGTGTAGCGATGGAGCAGCGATGGTGTAGTGGTGGTGTAGCGATGTTGACATTGGCATGAGTACGGTCGGATAAAGTTCGATGCTAGCTCTCGGCGTTCCCCAAGGGAGTTAAAGACTGACCACCTATCCCTCCATCCATTTCGGCTTACATACGGTCACAACCCTTCACGTAGCCACGGCAGCTTCCTGCTAGGGGACTTGCTTTATTTGTTTTGAAGTAATACAATAAGTTGGATGTCGCCAGATACAAGCAGAAATAGTGCGCGTGGTAAAACATCATCATCATCTTCATCATGCATCTCCGCAGTGAAGCTTGCTTGTCAAAGACACTAAACTATCTGCAGCCGACTTGCAGAAAGAGACCGAGCCATTTGGGATAAAACCCAGTTCAATGAAGTCGAGCCTCTTGTCGCCTTTTTATACTTATACCCAATGGCTAGGGTGTCGGCTTGCTCCATGGCGAGCGGGCCCTGTAGGGCTATGATGAAGTGGGCCCTGTTGAACCCTGACGAAGTGGGCCCTGTTGAACCCTGATGAAAATGGCACTGTTGAACCCTGATAAAGTTGGTCGTGTGAACCCTGATGAAGTGGGCCCTGTTGAACCTTGATGAAGTGGGCGCTGTTGAACCCTGATAAAGTTTGTCGTGTTGACCCTGATGAAGTAGGTCCTGTTGATCCCTGATGAAGTGGGTCCTGTTGATCCCTGATGAAGTGGGCCCTGTTGATCCCTGATGAAGTGGGCTATATTGAACCCTGGAGAAGTGGGCCCTGTCGGACCCTGATAAAGTTCGTCCTGTTGATCCCTGATGAAGTGGGCTCTGTTGATCCATGGTGAAGTGGGCGCTGTTGATCCCTGAAGTAGTGGGCCCTGTCGAACCCTGATGAAGTGGGCTCTGTTGATCCATGATGAAGTGGGCCCTGTTGATCCCTGATGAAGTGGGCTCTGTTAAACCCTGGAGAAGTGGGCCCTGTCGGACCCTGATAAAGTAGGCCCTGTCAGACTCTGATGAAGTGGGCCTATCGAACTTTGATAAAGTAGACCCTGTTGATCCCTGATGAAGTAGACCCTGTTGAAGTAGGCCCTATTGAACCCTGGTGAAGTGGGCCTTGTTGAAGCTTGATGAAGTGGGCCCTGTTGAACCCTGATGAAGGGGGCCATCTTGAACCCTGATGAAGTGGGCCCTGTCGGACTCTGATAAAGTGGGCCCTGTTGATCTCCGATGAAGTAGACACTGTTTATCCCCGATGAAATAGACCCTGTTGAACCCTGGTGAAGTGGGCCTTGTTGAACCCTGATGAAGTGGGCCCTGTTGAACTATGATGAAGTGGGCTCTTTTGAAACCTGATGAAGTGGGCCCTTGTTGAACTCTGATGAAGTGGACCCTGTTGAACTCTGATGAAGTGGGCTCTTTTGAAACCTGATGAAATGAACCCTGTTGAACACTGATGAAGTGGGCCCTGTTGAACTCTGATGAAGTGGGCTCTTTTGAAACCTGATGAAATGAACCCTGTTGAACTCTGATGAAGTAGGCGCCCTTAGACATGAGACAATGTGTTCAAAATGTTCACTGATTTAGTGTCGAAGGATAATATATCGCCACATGTGATAGAAGGATGTCCAGATCGCCATGCGAGGGTCATCATGTTATGTGTTTTATTTCGTGGCATCTTCCGCAATATCAATGCTCGTTGAACCGAAATTTACATTATAATACTTTTTTATTTGACCTACTTTTTGCTTGGCGCTGATTCAGTTAAATGTCCTTGTGCTGGCATTACCTTCTGGCATTCAATATGTGTAGAACCTGTCCACTTCACCACTGCTTATAACTAAATATATTCCACGGATATATTCTATATGTTTAACTGATCAAGTGCCAAGGGATGATTAATTGTCGTAAGCTACTTCCTTTATCTGCCATGGGCGTGTATATCGCCGAAATATTGTCAATGCTTATAACTAACTATAGTCCACGGATATATTCTGTATGTTTAAAGACCCTGCTGAGCTTGACTCTAGTCCGACTATGTGAAGACACATGAAGGATGTAGCATAGGTGGGAGCGCAAGCGCAATTGAAATACCACTACTTTTATCGTTTCTTTACTTATTCATTATTCAGTCGTGGAGATTTGTCCGCAACAGACGAGCAATATCTCCGGCGGGCCTATTCTCGCTGGTCGCGAGATCCGCACAGTAGCAGGCAGGGAGATTTGCTCGCAGCAGACGAGCAATATCTCCGGCGGGCCTACTCTCGTTGGTTGCGGGAGCCGCACGAGTCAGGCGGAGAGTCTGACGGTAGTACACGCTTACAAGGTCCAGACACTTGCGTTTGACAGGTGTACGCGACCAGTGGTCCGGACGCGTATACGACCCTTACCTGCGGGACTTGGCTGAACGCCTCTAAGTCAAATCCCAAGGGTTTAGGATCTGGCCATCGCTCGTCTCCTGCTCGTGGAGGCGAGGTCTCGGAGGTTTGACGCTGAGCCGCAAGCGTCTGCAGCCTACCTTGTTCCAGACGTATTGGTTATCCATTCCTCTGGGTCAAACGAGGCAAGGCCGAGAGAGGGAACATGTCGTTTGGGCACCACATGTTCTCTGAAGCTCTGCCCAGGCATTGTGATGGAATTTTGGCCAAATTCCAACTCACATACTTTGGTCTGTCAAGACTGCAAGGTGCCACTCACAATCATTAAAAAAAAAAAGTCAAGTGAAAAGTCGAATTTCATAGTTTCATTGGTTAGCATGGAGACGTCTGCCTTCATGGATTTATCGTGATTTGTAAAATGTAATTATTATTTTGGTGCAATGTTGTAAGCTGCAAAGATTGCAGTTGGGGACGGTACATGTAACAGATTTCAAGTTGTCGACATTTGAAATAAACGTCAAACACATTTTGGTGGAAATTTATATATATATGTGTGTGTGTCTGTGTGTGCGTGTGCGCGTGTGCGTGCATGCGTGCGTGTGTGCGTGAGTGCGTGCGTGCGCGCGCATGCGTGTATGTATAAAAATAGATTTCAAACTGTGGAGATTTCAAATATATGTCACATATATTTTGAAGAAAAATTGTTCAATATTTTTAACAAGCTACAGAATTAATTAATTCCTTAAAAAATTAAAAAATAAATAGAAACCGTGACACGTTATCTATAAATATTCTATAGAAGCTTGTAAAAACCATACTGGAAGGTAAAGTTGAAAGCACGCGAGCAAGAAGTAGACAACGATACAAATGGTAAGATAACATCTAGAGATGGACGTACAACAATCTGACAGAATGTACAATCAAGGCGCGAGACAGACAGTGTTGGAAAACCATTGCAGCCAACCTTCATTGTAGAGACGGCACCCGATTGAATCATTGATTATGAAGAGTATGTGTACAAGATGTGGTGTGCCGTTCTTTAAAACCTGGACAGTTAATTAAACATTTTGAGCTTAAAATTCAATTTTGAAACGATGATTTTTCTGAACGTAGTGCGGTAAACTACGCTGCGTTTGCGTTTATTAACTGGCATTGTGGCTTAACTTATCAAGTGCCATGGGATGATTAATCGTATTAAGCGACTTCCTGCATCTGCCATGGGTTTATATATCGCCGAAATGTCATTGCGTTATAATATAACATGCCTGCATCGATATTAAAAATTGTTAAGTCACAACTGAGACACCCGTACTCCCCATTTCCCAACATACATTTTTGTTTAGTCCAAACCTAATTTTTGTTTGCCACTGACTCTGTTAGAGTATAGTGAAACTGCGTATCACAAATCCCTGATATACCAAGTTCAGGGTTCCATATCAGCAGCGGTCGATTAAGAAGCAGGCTGTTTTATGTTGATTTCGATATTAAATGGTGTCAGCCGTTCAGAAAGACACGGCAAACTAAAATTTCCTAGTAACTCTCAAACAGCCAATTAATGCTGAGAGTGAATGCAGTGACCAGTAAAGAACATGCAATTAACTTTGTTTTTAACTGATTAAGTGCCATCTGACCATTAATTGTCCTAAACGACTTCACGATCTGTCGCTGGAGTATATATCGTTGCGCAGTTTTCATTGGATTGTAATACATAATGTCTGCTACCAAATTAATAACGTTGAAGTCATAACTGTGACACACCCCTACTTCCCATTTTCCTTCTTTCATGTCTGTTTGGTGCAAACCTACTTTTTTGTTTGGTGCAAACCTACTTTTGTATTTGGTGAAAGCCTACTTTTTGTATCGTGCAAACCTACTGTTTGTTTGGTACAAACCTACCTTTTGTTTGGTGCAAACCTTCCTTTTGTTTGGTGCAAACCTACTTTTTGTTTGGAGCAAATAGTAGTAGGTTAGGTGGTAACTGATTAGGAAATCAGGATTGACCTCTAAGGATTGACCCCAATCCTTTTCGGTCTCGGATCCTGGGTGGGTAGGGTAGGGTAGGGTAGGGTAGGTATCTAGGTCACATGTAAGGGTCGATAATTCTAATAAAAGACATGTTTTCTAAGGGCAGATAACTGAGTGTGTGTATAATATTTTAACTAATTTAAAAAATTAAATTAAATTAAAAGACAATCATAGGCGCGCGGGGCGGTCAGCGAGCAGAGGGGCGGGCGCGGGCGGCGGTCGAATCCAGTAAGACAGAGTCATGTAGTAGCCATTTGGCCGGTCATTGGCGACTGCCCATTAGTCCGATCATCGGCGTAACGAGTAGCGGGGTATCTACTGGTGCTAACAACGGACAACCGACTCTTTCCGTAAAATGTCAAAACTTAAAAACACACATTGTTGTACACAATCTGGGACAAAAAAAAAATCAATAACTGATTCTCCTAACAACTAATCCAGGGGCTTATCGTCGTCGTAATGAACTAGGTGGTTTATTACTGCTATTGATTTATCCGCCATGGCAAATAGATCGTGATATTAATAAAGGACCTCATAAATAGCGATAGAAGATTAAGAGCTTAACACCTATTGTGAGGCATCCAGTAAAATCAATAACACTACCCTCGATGTTTCTCATAATTGCCGATTGGAGATTATGGGCTAGGTGTATGTGTCCTTATTTAGTTAAAACAGGTGGTATGAGTAGGAGATATCACAAACAGTATCACCATGTGCCACTCTGATCTTAAATATCAGTAGTTCGTTATTCTTGTGACATTGAAAACGCTTGTGGCCTGAAGACGGATGGTGTACTATGTTATTGGGTGGTTTATATAGATTGACCAGTATGTGAAGTTGATAAGGGCACCCTTGTCAGCGCATCGTAGCTGTGTTGTGACTTGTCGCCTATTACATCCGGGTGTAAAAATAACCAAAAATATTTCACATCAACTCAGCCATGCCTCTATATAGCTGCACTGCGAACATGGCTAGAGTCTACTTTAGGAAAGTATCGTGTATCTGTGTATACGGGTTTACCACTGCTTATAGATGTGTGCAGTATTATTAGAAAGCGGCCGTTATGTCTACATTATCAAAGTATGTTGCCTTACAGAGCTGGTATAGTATCTATGTGTCTGCTACGTTGTATGTTTTGTCATGTTGCCTTGTAGTATTTGGAGTGAGTTTCATGCGGTTGTCTAGTGAACTTTTTAAAAACTATGTCTCAGAATCCACAACGCCACTGGCATTAGAGGCTTTTCAACTTGTCTGCTCATTGACCACGCTTCACAGTCATACAAAAGTACGGGTTTTATGTAGTACTTAAACACTCCTTTTATTTCTCATTACAGTTGTCAACTTTATATTAGTCAGTATGTTTTCCAATTTGCAAAAGACAACCTTCATCACAGCGATTCTTGTTCCAACGCTTTAAAGCCACCTCCTATCAGACATTTTTTTTCTTTCCTTTTATGCTCACGGCTACCGTTTCCCCATTTCAAGCTCCATGCCTCTACTCGTATGTATTAGTGTGGTAGAAGTAAACCAACATCTCACAAGATAGACATGTATTACCACAATGTATATGGACCTGTGGGAAACGGCTACATCCGGGCAAAGAGGGCGTTGTATCTGTCACATGCGTATGGATACAGCCGAGACACGTGGTTAAGAGGGATACTACAGAAGAAGAAAAAAAAAACGGTATTATGTTGGCGATCGAACCAGGGGACCTAATTCGTGATGACCACCATGTACGGGAGTGATTCTGCACCCTCGTCAACAGGGCGTCGGAGGTTTAAAAGGGTGTTCATTCTCTCGCTTTTCTATTTCCGAGTCGTCATAGGGTCACCAAGTAACAGTAAAGAACACGAAACTACTACTACCAAGGCCTCTATACACCACAAGGCAGTTTCGAATATAATATACACAACTATAATCAAGTCATCACAGTATTCAACTAACCCGTTCTCATAGACATAGAGGAGAGATGTGAGCACCGAGGCCAGTTGGGGGAGGTGTACCTTTTACTTAACATCTATCGGGTCATACACCGACAAGTGTTTAGCTATATTTATCATATAATATTACCCGTGAACACAACAAGCTTTCCCGGATCAGTCTTAGGCTTCTCATATAACATGACATATCACGTACCCGCTGTCCTGACCAGCAAAGTTATCGCTTCTCAGAGCAGACATTTACACTTTCATTAATTCTTCTGCCTGGCCAAAGGGGGTCTTTGCAGCTTTCCGCAGAAACCTAGTTCCAAAGCTAATATATGTTTTTCAATGTGTCGGCTCATTACCACATTTCACATCCTGACAAAAGTACAGGTTCTATGTTCCACTCCAACAGTCAAATAAGAAAAAAATGTTAGCCAAATTATTAAAATGTTGGCCAAATATAGAAATATATCGACCAGACGTATAAAGTATAGTAAAATATGTTAGCCAAACTTAAAAACTCGGGGTCAAAATAAGAAATATCTCAACCAAGCGTATAAGAAATAGGAAAAAGGCTAGTCAAACTAATTAAAATATTGGCCAAATACAGAAATATCTCGACCAACTTATAAAATGTAGGAAAAATTGTTAACCAAACTGACAAAACTGTTAGCCAAAATAAGAAACGGCTCGGCCAACTTATAAAATGTAGGGAAAATTGTTATCTAAACTGACAAAACTGTTAGCCAAAATAAGAAACGTCTCGGCCAACTTATAAAATGTAGGGAAAATTGTTATCTAAACTGACAAAACAGTTGGTCAAAATAAGAAACGGCTCGACTAACATTGTAAAAAAGTAGGAAAAATTGTAACCAAATTAATTTAAAAAGATGACCAAAATAGGAAATAGCTCGACCAAACTTATGAAAAGTAGGAAAATTGTTCGTCAAATGTGACAAATATTGGGCAAGTAGGAAATCATGTTAGCCAAATAGGAAAAATATCGATCAAACTTATAGATGTATCGGCCAAGCTTATAAAATGTATGAACATTTGTTAGCCAAAGGTGAAAAAACATTGACCAAGTAATGAAATATCTCACCCGAATTTATAACAAGTAAGAAAATATGCTAGTAAAAGCAAGAAATATGTCGACTGAAGTTATACAATAGGCGAAACGATGGACAAACTTATAAAGATGTCGACCGTTATAAGAAAATGTATTACCCAAATTAGGAAAAAATATTGACCAAGTTTTGAAATATCTCGACCAAACTTACAAAAAATAGGAAAATATGTCGACTAAAGTAGGAATATTTGTTAGCCAAAGATGAAAAATATTGGTCAAGTAAAGAAATATCGCATCCAAACTTTTAAAATATAGGAAACTTTATTAACCAAATGTGAAAAATATTATCCAAGTAAAGACATGTTACAACTAATCTTATAAATATCTCAACCATACTTATGAAAAGGAGGAAAAGGGGAAAATATTGGCCAAGTGAAGAAATATCTCATCCATTTTTATAAAACTTAGGAAAATGTGTTAACCTAATGAGAAAAATATCGCCCAATTGAAGAAAAAAGTTACACAAAACTTATAAAACTTAGGAAAATGTGTTAACCTAATGAGAAAAATATCGCCCAATTGAAGAAAAAAGTTACACAAAACTTATAAAACTTAGGAAAATGTGTAAACCTAATGAGAAAAATATTGGCCAAGTGGAGAAATATCTCAACCATACTTCTGAAAAGTAAGAAAATGTGTTAACCAAATGGGAAAAATATCGCCCAAGTGAAGAAAAAAGTTACACAAAACTTATGAAAAGGAGGAAAATGTGTTAACCTAATGGGGAAAATATTGGCCAAGTGAAGAAAAAAGTTACAGAAAACTTATAAAACTTAGGAAAATGTGTTAACCTAATGAGAAAAATATCGACCAATTGAAGAAAAAAAGTTACACAAAACTTATAAAACTTAGGAAAATTTGTCAACCTAATGAGAAAAATATTGGTCAAGTGGAGAAATATCTCAACCATACTTCTGAAAAGTAAGAAAATTTGTTAACCAAAGGGGAAAAATATCGCCCAAGTGAAGAAATATCTCAACCATACTTATGAAAAGGAGGAAAATGTGTTAACCTAATGAGAAAATATCGCCCAATTGAAGAAAAAAGTTACACAAAACTTATAAGACTTAGGAAAATGTGTTAACCTAATGAGAAAAATATTGACCAAGTAAAGAAAAACATACACCAAACTTCTGAAAAGTAAGAAAATTTGTTAACCAAATGGGAAAAATATCGCCCAAGTGAAGAAATATCTCAACCATACTTATGAAAAGGAGGGAAATGTGTTAACCTAATGAGATAATATCGCCCAAGTGAAGAAAAAAGTTACACAAAACTTATAAAACTTAGGAAAATGTGTTAACCTAATGAGAAAAATATCGCCCAATTGAAGAAAAAAGTTACACAAAACTTATAAAAATTAGGAAAATGTGTTAACCTAATGAGAAAAATATTGACCAAGTAAAGAAAAACATACACCAAACTTCTGAAAAGTAAGAAAATTTGTTAACCAAAAGGGAAAAATATATGGGCTAAACTATGAAATATGTTGACCGAACTAAGAAAGTGTGTTAACCAAAGGGGGGAAAATGTTGGTCAAAACATGCAACATCTCAACCAAGCTTATAAGTATCTCGTGTAAACTTATTTTAAAAAAAAGTAGGAACAAATATTGCTTCTGTAGTTATGTCAAACGTGTCTTGAACTTTTATCTGAACAGACATTTCACAAGACATAATCATCAACGTCAACACTTTCCCTCTTTTACATTACCGAAAGTTTCAACTTATCAGTCCAGAGTATCCACTAAAGAAGCACTTATGCATACTAATCACCCAGCTCTTCACACTCTTGGTTTTTTCTTTTCTTTTCTAACGCAAAGTGTCTCTGTCTTTCATAGATAGCTTCACAACTTTTCTATGTAGCACCACTAACAACGCCAAACCTTCGTTTCACATGAGCTCTAATGAAACAGTCATAACAACATTTAGGGCAATCTGTGGCTCCACCTGGGATAGTTTCAATATCATCTGAGTATTCGTCAGCAAAGATCCACTTCCCATGGCTGATATCTTCAACTTTCTATACCACAATGTCTGCTACACTAACCTTCCATTGGTCCATCTTTCAACAATACAAAGAGTGTTCTCGAAGTCTAGCTAACATAACATTGCTTACTTTGTCCACCTCTATCACACTTTGTCATTTCACAGCTGCAATAGCGGCAAGTCTGCAACCAACCAACAGTGTCTGTTATGAAGTCGACCTTTCTTAAAGCCACATCTGCCTTACTGAACCCTTGAATACCCTCTACCACATCGTCTAACCGACTTTCAACATTTCATACCAAATAACATTAACATTCTCTTTGATTACAGAACAACTGATTTTCTGCTGACTAAGCAGATTTTCCAACCCCGTGGAGATAAATCATATGCCCCTAACCTACTAGGCGCTATTCTAGACAACGAATATGGTCATCGACCAGCACCCCTAGGCAGAACTTGAAAAAACAACAGAGCTTGGGTTATTGAGACGAATGAATTGCATTCCTTGGACTACCAGAAAGACATCAAACACAACAAACTCTTTCTTACTAACCCTAACCCTAAGTATACATCAACTAACCCTAACCCTAACCCTAACTATACAACAAACTCTTTCTTAAGAGACATAGATACACACCAGTGTTTGAAATGAAAATGTTAAATTTATGTGATTACATTTTAATTAAAATTTACAACTAATAAATCGCACTTTTATTGCGCAAGATGTAAGTTTGATATATGTCCTATACCTAACTTATACCTATACTTACCCTATATCTGTATATTAAGTGAAGCGCGCAATAAAAGTGCGATTTATTAGTTGTAAATTTTAATTAAAATGTAATCACATAAATTTAACATTTTCATTTCAAACACTGGTGTGTATCTATGTCTCTTAAGAAAGAGTTTGTTGTATAGTTAGGGTTAGGGTTAGGGTTAGTTGATGTATACTTAGGGTTAGGGTTAGTAAGAAAGAGTTTGTTGTGTTTGATGTCTTTCTGGTAGTCCAAGGAATGCAATTCATTCATCTCAATAACCCAAGCTCTGTTGTTTTTTCAAGTTCTGCCTAGGGGTGCTGGTCGATGACCATATTCGTTGTCTAGAATAGCGCCTAGTAGGTTAGGGGCATATGATTTATCTCCACGGGGTTGGAAAATCTGCTTAGTCAGCAGAAAATCAGTTGTTCTGTAATCAAAGAGAATGTTAATGTTATTTGGTATGAAATGTTGAAAGTCGGTTAGACGATGTGGTAGAGGGTATTCAAGGGTTCAGTAAGGCAGACGTGGCTTTAAGAAAGGTCGACTTCATAACAGACACTGTTGGTTGGTTGCAGACTTGCCGCTATTGCAGCTGTGAATGACAAAGTGTGATAGAGGTGGACAAAGTAAGCAATGTTATGTTAGCTAGACTTCGAGAACACTCTTTGTATTGTTGAAAGATGGACCAATGGAAGGTTAGTGTAGCAGACATTGTGGTATAGAAAGTTGAAGATATCAGCCATGGGAAGTGGATCTTTGCTGACGAATACTCAGATGATATTGAAACTATCCCAGGTGGAGCCACAGATTGCCCTAAATGTTGTTATGACTGTTTCATTAGAGCTCATGTGAAACGAAGGTTTGGCGTTGTTAGTGGTGCTACATAGAAAAGTTGTGAAGCTATCTATGAAAGACAGAGACACTTTGCGTTAGAAAAGAAAAGAAAAAACCAAGAGTGTGAAGAGCTGGGTGATTAGTATGCATAAGTGCTTCTTTAGTGGATACTCTGGACTGATAAGTTGAACTTTCGGTAATGTAAAGAGGGAAAGTGTTGACGTTGATGATTATGTCTTGTGAAATGTCTGTTCAGATAAAAGTTCAAGACACGTTTGACATAACTACAGAAGCAATATTTGTTCCTACTTTTTTTTAAAATAAGTTACACGAGATACTTATAAGCTTGGTTGAGATGTTGCATGTTTTGACCAACATTTTCCCCCCCTTTGGTTAACACACTTTCTTAGTTCGGTCAACATATTTCATAGTTTAGCCCATATATTTTTCCCTTTTGGTTAACAAATTTTCTTACTTTTCAGAAGTTTGGTGTATGTTTTTTCTTACTTGGTCAATATTTTTCTCATTAGGTTAACACATTTTCCTAATTTTTATAAGTTTTGTGTAACTTTTTTCTTCAATTGGGCGATATTTTTCTCATTAGGTTAACACATTTTCCTAAGTTTTATAAGTTTTGTGTAACTTTTTTCTTCACTTGGGCGATATTATCTCATTAGGTTAACACATTTCCCTCCTTTTCATAAGTATGGTTGAGATATTTCTTCACTTGGGCGATATTTTTCCCATTTGGTAACAAATTTTCTTACTTTTCAGAAGTTTGGTGTATGTTTTTCTTTACTTGGTCAATATTTTTCTCATTAGGTTAACACATTTTCCTAAGTCTTATAAGTTTTGTGTAACTTTTTTCTTCAATTGGGCGATATTTTCTCATTAGGTTAACACATTTTCCTCCTTTTCATAAGTATGGTTGAGATATTTCTTCACTTGGGCGATATTTTTCCCCTTTGGTTAACAAATTTTCTTACTTTTCAGAAGTATGGTTGAGATATTTCTCCACTTGACCAATATTTTTCTCATTAGGTTGACAAATTTTCCTAAGTTTTATAAGTTTTGTGTAACTTTTTTTCTTCAATTGGTCGATATTTTTCTCATTAGGTTAACACATTTTCCTAAGTTTTATAAGTTTTCTGTAACTTTTTTCTTCACTTGGCCAATATTTTCCCCATTAGGTTAACACATTTTCCTCCTTTTCATAAGTTTTGTGTAACTTTTTTCTTCACTTGGGCGATATTTTTCCCATTTGGTTAACACATTTTCTTACTTTTCAGAAGTATGGTTGAGATATTTCTCCACTTGGCCAATATTTTTTCTCATTAGGTTTACACATTTTCCTAAGTTTTATAAGTTTTGTGTAACTTTTTCTTCAATTGGGCGATATTTTTCTCATTAGGTTAACACATTTTCCTAAGTTTTATAAGTTTTTGTGTAACTTTTTTCTTCAATTGGGCGATATTTTTCTCATTAGGTTAACACATTTTCCTAAGTTTTATAAAAATGGATGAGATATTTCTTCACTTGGCCAATATTTTCCCCTTTTCCTCCTTTTCATAAGTATGGTTGAGATATTATAAGATTAGTTGTAACATGTCTTTACTTGGATAATATTTTTCACATTTGGTTAATAAAGTTTCCTATATTTTAAAAGTTTGGATGCGATATTTCTTTACTTGACAATATTTTTCATCTTTGGCTAACAAATATTCCTACGTTAGTCGACATATTTTCCTATTTTTTGTAAGTTTGGTCGAGATATTTCAAAACTTGGTCAATATTTTTTCCTAATTTGGGTAATACATTTTCTTATAACGGTCGACATCTTTATAAGTTTGTCCATCGTTTCGCCTATTGTATAACTTCAGTCGACATATTTCTTGCTTTTACTAGCATATTTTCTTACTTGTTATAAATTCGGGTGAGATATTTCATTACTTGGTCAATGTTTTTTCACCTTTGGCTAACAAATGTTCATACATTTTATAAGCTTGGCCGATACATCTATAAGTTTGATCGATATTTTTCCTATTTGGCTAACATGATTTCCTACTTGCCCAATATTTGTCACATTTGACGAACAATTTCCTACTTTCATAAGTTTGGTCGAGCTATTTCCTATTTTGGTCATCTTTTTAAATTAATTTGGTTACAATTTTTCCTACTTTTTTACAATGTTAGTCGAGCCGTTTCTTATTTTGACCAACTGTTTTGTCAGTTTAGATAACAATTTTCCCTACATTTTATAAGTTGGCCGAGACGTTTCTTATTTTGGCTAACAGTTTTGTCAGTTTAGATAACAATTTTCCCTACATTTATAAGTTGGCCGAGCCGTTTCTTATTTTGGCTAACAGTTTTGTCAGTTTGGTTAACAATTTTTCCTACATTTATAAGTTGGTCGAGATATTTCTGTATTTGGCCAATATTTTAATTAGTTTGACTAGCCTTTTTCCTATTTCTTATACGCTTGGTTGAGATATTTCTTATTTTGACCCCGAGTTTTTAAGTTTGGCTAACATATTTTACTATACTTTATACGTCTGGTCGATATATTTCTATATTTGGCCAACATTTTAATAATTTGGCTAACATTTTTTTCTTATTTGACTGTTGGAGTGGAACATAGAACCTGTACTTTTGTCAGGATGTGAAATGTGGTAATGAGCCGACACATTGAAAAACATATATTAGCTTTGGAACTAGGTTTCTGCGGAAAGCTGCAAAGACCCCCTTTGGCCAGGCAGAAGAATTAATGAAAGTGTAAATGTCTGCTCTGAGAAGCGATAACTTTGCTGGTCAGGACAGCGGGTACGTGATATGTCATGTTATATGAGAAGCCTAAGACTGATCCGGGAAAGCTTGTTGTGTTCACGGGTAATATTATATGATAAATATAGCTAAACACTTGTCGGTGTATGACCCGATAGATGTTAAGTAAAAGGTACACCTCCCCCAACTGGCCTCGGTGCTCACATCTCTCCTCTATGTCTATGAGAACGGGTTAGTTGAATACTGTGATGACTTGATTATAGTTGTGTATATTATATTCGAAACTGCCTTGTGGTGTATAGAGGCCTTGGTAGTAGTAGTTTCGTGTTCTTTACTGTACTTGGTGACCCTATGACGACTCGGAAATAGAAAAGCGAGAGAATGAACACCCTTTTAAACCTCCGACGCCCTGTTGACGAGGGTGCAGAATCACTCCCGTACATGGTGGTCATCACGAATTAGGTCCCCTGGTTCGATCGCCAACATAATACCGTTTTTTTTTCTTCTTCTGTAGTATCCCTCTTAACCACGTGTCTCGGCTGTATCCATACGCATGTGACAGATACAACGCCCTCTTTGCCCGGATGTAGCCGTTTCCCACAGGTCCATATACATTGTGGTAATACATGTCTATCTTGTGAGATGTTGGTTTACTTCTACCACACTAATACATACGAGTAGAGGCATGGAGCTTGAAATGGGGAAACGGTAGCCGTGAGCATAAAAGGAAAGAAAAAAAAATGTCTGATAGGAGGTGGCTTTAAAGCGTTGGAACAAGAATCGCTGTGATGAAGGTTTGTCTTTTGCAAATTGGAAAACATACTGACTAATATAAAGTTGACAACTGTAATGAGAAATAAAAGGAGTGTTTAAGTACTACATAGAACCCGTACTTTTGTATGACTGTGAAGCGTGGTCAATGAGCAGACAAGTTGAAAAGCCTCTAATGCCAGTGGCGTTGTGGATTCTGAGACATAGTTTTTAAAAAGTTCACTAGACAACCGCATGAAACTCACTCCAAATACTACAAGGCAACATGACAAAACATACAACGTAGCAGACACATAGATACTATACCAGCTCTGTAAGGCAACATACTTTGATAATGTAGACATAACGGCCCGCTTTCTAATAATACTGCACACATCTATAAGCAGTGGTAAACCCGTATACACAGATACACGATACTTTCCTAAAGTAGACTCTAGCCATGTTCGCAGTGCAGCTATATAGAGGCATGGCTGAGTTGATGTGAAATATTTTTGGTTATTTTTACACCCGGATGTAATAGGCGACAAGTCACAACACAGCTACGATGCGCTGACAAGGGTGCCCTTATCAACTTCACATACTGGTCAATCTATATAAACCACCCAATAACATAGTACACCATCCGTCTTCAGGCCACAAGCGTTTTCAATGTCACAAGAATAACGAACTACTGATACTTAAGATCAGAGTGGCACATGGTGATACTGTTTGTGATATCTCCTACTCATACACCTGTTTTAACTAAATAAGGACACATACACCTAGCCCATAATCTCCAATCGGCAATTATGAGAAACATCGAGGGTAGTGTTATTGATTTTACTGGATGCCTCACAATAGGTGTTAAGCTCTTAATCTTCTATCGCTATTTATGAGGTCCTTTATTAATATCACGATCTATTTGCCATGGCGGATAAATCAATAGCAGTAATAAACCACCTAGTTCATTACGACGACGATAAGCCCCTGGATTAGTTGTTAGGAGAATCAGTTATTGATTTTTTTTTTGTCCCAGATTGTGTACAACAATGTGTGTTTTTAAGTTTTGACATTTTACGGAAAGAGTCGGTTGTCCGTGTTAGCACCAGTAGATACCCCGCTACTCGTTACGCCGATGATCGGACTAATGGGCAGTCGCCAATGACCGGCCAATGGCTACTACATGACTCTGTCTTACTGGATTCGACCGCCGCCCGCGCCCGCCCCTCTGCTCGCTCGACCGCCCCGCGCGCCTATGATTGTCTTTTAATTTAATTTAATTTTTTAAAATTAGTTAAAATATTATACACACACTCAGTTATCTGCCCTTAGAAAACATGTCTTTTATTAGAATTATCGACCCTTACATGTGACCTAGATACCTACCCTACCCTACCCTACCCTACCCACCCAGGATCCGAGACCGAAAAGGATTGGGGTCAATCCTTAGAGGTCAATCCTGATTTCCTAATCAGTTACCACCTAACCTACTACTGCAAATCTACTTTTTTTGGAGCAAATCTACTTTTTCTTTGGAGCACATCTACTTTTGTTTGGAGCAAATCTACTTTTTGTTTGGAGCAAATCTACTTTTTGTTTGGTGCATACCTACCTTTTGTTTGGAGCAAATCTACTTTTTGTTTGGAGCAAATCTACTTTTTGTTTGGAGCAAATCTACTTTTCGTTTGGTGCAAACCTACCTTTTGTTTGGTGCAATCCTACTTACTATTTGGTGCAAACCTACTTTTTATTTGGAGAAAATCTACTTTTTGTTTGGAGCAAATCTACTTTTTGTTTGGAGCAAATCTACTTTTTGTTTGGAGCAAATCTACTTTTTGTTTGGAGCAAATCTACTTTTTGTTTGGTGCAAACCTACTTATTATTTGGTGCAAACCTACTTTTTGTTTGGAACAAATCTACTTTTTATTTGGAGCAAATCTACTGTTTGGTTGAGCAAATCTACTTTTTGTTTAGAGTAAATCTACTTTTTGTTTGGTGCAAACCTACCTTTTGTTTGGTGCAAGCCTACTTATTATTTGGTGCAAACCTACTTTTTGTTTGGAACAAATCTACTTTTTATTTGGAGCAAATCTACTGTTTGTTTGGTGCAAACCTACTTTCTGTTTGGTGCAAACTTACTTTTTTGTTTGGTGCATACCTACTTTTTGTTTGGTGCAAACCTACTTATTGTTTGGAGCAAACCTACTGTGTGTTTGGAGCAAATCTACTTTTTGTTAGGAGCAAATCTACTTTTTGTTTGGAGCAAATCTACTTTTTGTTTGGTGCAAACCTACTTATTATTTGGTGCAAACCTACTTTTTGTTTGGAACAAATCTACTTTTTATTTGGAGCAAATCTACTGTTTGTTTGAGCAAATCTACTTTTTGTTTAGAGTAAATCTACTTTTTGTTTGGTGCAAACCAACCTTTTGTTTGGTGCAAGCCTACTTATTATTTGGTGCAAACCTACTTTTTGTTTGGAACAAATCTACTGTTTGTTTGGTGCAAACCCACTTTTGTTTGGTGAAACCTACTTTGTGTTTGGTGCAAACCTACTTTGTGTTTGGTGCAAACCTACTTTGTGTTTTGGGGCAAACCTACTTTGTGTTTGGTGCAAACCTACTTTTGTTGGTGCAAACCCACTTTTGTTTGGTGCAAACCTACTTTGTGTTTGGTGCAAACCTACTTTGTGTTTGGTGCAAACCTACTTTTTTTTTGGTGCAAACCTACTTTGTGTTTTGGGGCAAACCTACTTTGTGTTTGGTGCAATCTACTTATTGTTTGGTGCAAACCTACTTATTGTTTGGTGCAAACCTACTTTGTGTTTGGTGCAAACCTACTTATTGTTTGGTGCAAACCTACTTTGTGTTTGGTGCAAACCTACTGTTTGTTTGGTGCAAACCTACTTTTTGTTTGGTGCAAACCTACTTTGTGTTTGGTGCAAACCTACTTTGTGTTTGGTGCAAACCTACTTTGTGTTTGGTGCAAACCTACTTTGTGTTTGGTGCAAACCTACTTTGTGTTTGGTGCAAACCTACTTTGTGTTTGGTGCAAACCTACTTATTGTTTGGTGCAAACCTACTTTGTGTTTGGTGCAAACCTACTTTGTGTTTGGTGCAAACCTACTTTGTGTTTGGTGCAAACCTACTTTGTGTTTGGTGCAAACCTACTTGTGTTTTGGTGCAAACCTACTTATTGTTTGGTGCAAACCTACTTTGTGTTTGGTGCAAACCTACTTTGTGTTGGTGCAAACCTACTTTTGTTTGGTGCAAACCTACTTTGTGTTTGGTGCAAACCTACTTTGTGTTTGGTGCAATCTACTTATTGTTTGGTGCAAACCTACTTATTGTTGGTGCAAACCTACTTTGTGTTTGGTGCAACCTACTTATTGGTTGGTGCAAACCTACTTTGTGTTTGGTGCAAAACCTACTGTTGTTTGGTGCAATTTTTTATTTGTTTTGCCATTTTTGCCAAACCTACTTATTGTTTGGTGCAAACCCCACTATTTTTTTGGTGCAAACCTACTTTGTGTTTGGTGCAAAAATACTTTTTTGGTGCC
>JACEFZ010005626.1:0-20531 GCA_014155875.1 Cepaea nemoralis
GGGCAAAAATCCATTATGTGGAAAGTCCAAATCGAAAGCTCGCTGTGTGGGCTTCATAAAAGGTGGAAAAGTGTCCTAGTGGCACGAAATGGAATATTGCTTGGATAGCAAATCCGTTACGTGGAAAGTCCGAATCAAAAGCCCATTGTGTGGGCTTCATAAAAGGTGGAAAAGTGTCCTAGTGGCATGAAATGGAATATTGCTTGGATAGCAAATCCATTACGTGGAAAGTCCGTATCTAAAGCCCACTGTGTGGACTTCATAAAAGGTGGAAAAGTGTCCTAGTGGCACGAAATGGAATATTGCTTGGATAGCAAATCCATTACATGGAAAGTCCGAATCGAAAGCTCACTGTGTGGATGTCATCTGCAGACTGCATACTTCTGGTTTCCGGAAGAACAGCCTATGGTGAACGGAAGGCCCAATATACGGAAGTGAGGCTAAGCAGCCATGTGCAGGACGTGACGATTCCTTGGGTGAGCCCAGTACCAGAGCGCTATGTATCGGCTCTGCAATTATGGAAGCCTCCTTGGATGGCGGGGAATGCCCATGGTCTGCCCCTGCCTTCCCTTGAGGGCTGACCAGGATCTTTGGCTGTTCTATATGGACCAGCTGGGATGGGGGATAACACCACAACAGTGAGAGTCAAACGTCCTAAGAAACCCCCGGGAAGGTTAACCCGGTCAACAAATGCCCGCAGAAGTCGGATGTGTCGGCCTAACGGCGCAAGAACGCAGCTCTGCTGTAAACAGGCACAACGCAATCACATCCGAAAAAAAACTCCGGATGAACGAAGAAGAAGAATCCGCTTGACAACCCATCGGATTGTTTTCGCGTCGGTGTTTCCGACTCTGGTGTCTTTCTCCTCCTTCTCTGCTGTCTTGGTTGACTGTGTTGGGCTGTCAATCTTCTCCCTCGTAGTAGCTTCAGTGATGGCTGTAATATCAGGCTCTTTGATGCAGCTAGCAGGTGGGCTCTCGACGTTCTTCTTCTTGGTAACGGCTCCCACGCTGCACATCTTGGCAACAGCGTGTTTCTTGTTGGATTTTCCTCGTGGCATTTTTCCCGCGGATCAGGCTTCTTGACAGAATAATGCGACTTGACTTGTTAGCGCTCGCAGTGCGAATGACGCTTCTACGCTACGTAAACACCAATGATGATAAATGTTGATTAGTTAAGGCAGATAACTCGATTGAACATTGCATTATGTTAAAATGGGTTATGTCTCTTTACAGTTGCTTAAAATGGGTTATGTCTCTTTACAGTTGCAGCACGGATGATAAGGGAACATAAAGTTCCCTTATCATCCGTGCTGCAACTGTAAAGACCATGAAATAAACTGTCTTCTAAAAGTCGTTTTATTTCATGTCTTAATTGTGACTGAATATGTCGGCTCGTCTGTACATGTGTAACACACCGGTCACATCACATTCAGAGGCCAGCATGACCGCTCGTTCTTAAACTTCCGGTGTGCTGATGCCGAGATCGCGGGTTCAACCTACACCGGTAAGTTGAACTAAAATATTGACATCTCATCCTTGACTCCGGGACGTAAATTACAAGTACCTCAGAAGTCGGAGTGGGTTCGCCTTGGTCGAGAGAGACACTCGTAATATTGAAGGCGCGTGCAAAAATCAGTGCAAAAATCAGTGCAAAAATCAGTCCAGTGCTTGGGGTTTCTAGTTGGTCATGTGTCGGACACATATTCCTGTAGGCGCTGTCGTCATTTGGAGGTGACAGGTTCGAATCCCGGTCGGTAACTATAGCTTTAAATTTGTATGTTGTCTATGCGCCCTCCATGGAAAAGGATTTATGGACGCAGTTCGTAATCCCTCATACCATGTTCGAAATAGTTACGGGCGATTTGGCTGCAGACCGCCTTGCGTTTTTAAAAAAATGATGTTCCTGTCGTTCAGAAATCAATGGCAAACTACTGAATGTAAACTTGCCCAGGATCACGAACAGTCAAAAATGTCGGGGTTAACGCCCACGTCCTATAAAGGATATGCAACTAACTTTAACAGTGCGTCCTCTAGTCTCTACTTCTGTCTTCTCATTCTATGACTTCAAACAGTACATGTGTGTTTATTTATGAACTGTCTTAGTGGTCTCAAAGGGTTCCCAAATTGATATTGCTGGAAGCAGTACCACGTGTATGGGCTACATTTGAGTTCAAAGCGAGAGAAGGGTTAGTCCTTCACAAGTTACAACAGACAGAAGACGTCGACAAATATGAAAACATCATGTTTGTGTTTGCAGAGAAAATTGTGCAAATAGCTCGATTAAATTACATATTTCATTTGACTGGGGGGAAAAAACGAGACAATATGGCGTCCCGAACACCTTTTCCTTTAAAGAAAACAACTTATTTATTGGGTTTTATTTTTGGGATTTGAAGTTTGAAGATTGAGCACAGCCCACTACTGGCAACGCAGATCGTATTCCGTTACGAACCTTGGTCCTTGTCCACGTCAGAATGGAAGCACTAGACTCGTTTCGCTCTCATGTTTTGCTCGGCAGTTGTGCATATTGCTGACTGGACCGGGAACGTCCAAAACCGAACGTCTGGCATCCCCCAGCGTGTTGTATTTCTGTTTCTGCCTGTTGTATCCTGTTAGAAGATTTCTATATTTATTCTCTTCACTAAATGTGGTAATGTATCATTTTTCCAGTGGCATGGATGCACTGATTCCTACTTGCTTCTATAATTGCTTCTTCTAAACAAATGGTCGCACAAGACTACACTTTGATTCTATGAATGAATGATTCAATATTCTGACCCGCGTAACAACAAACCCGCGCAACAACTATATCGGGAGTGGACAGAAGTAGTCTAGTTTCAAACTGACCAATGAAAATTTAACATTCAAACAACTGGCCATGAATAGCCAGTCCGTGTGCACGTGTACGGAAAGGTGTTGGCTTTATTTGGCAGGCGGTGGCCTTGACTCAAGGTTATCTATAGCTGTTTGCCCTGCTCTGACCTACTTCTTTTCCCGAATCTTCCAGATTTGGTGCGGTCTTTGGTTACAGTCTGTAGCAAAGGGGTTACGAACGGAATTCGCAATCCCGCAGACCGCGTTCAAAACACAACAGCGGGAGATTTGGAAACAGACCGACCGCATTGCGTTGGTTGTTATACAAAGATGTGCGTATCGTAATAAGAATGAGCTTCTCGGCCTTTTGGCTAAGATCAAGTGTATTTGCTGGCCTCCAGTAGTGCGCTTGGTCTGGTCGGAGGCCGGGAGGATCAATCTCGGTCCCGTGGCTAAGGTCAGACGCATTTGCTGCTCCCCGCAGTAGTGCGCCTGGTCTGGTCGGGGGCCGGGTGATCCACACACCAAAAAAAAAACAACCTCACATTAATCACTTTAAATGTGGGCCCGGTGGACCACTGTGGGCAATAGCTCACAGTGGGACTAAGGGTCCACGCCAAAAACAGGGGAGGCGGGGAACCAGCTCGTCTGGGATGACCGCCAAACCCTAAAAGAAAAAAAAAAAAAAGTAATAAGAATGAGGACAGCTTTCTTTGGTCATGTGATGAGAAGAGAGGCATCGGAGAACATCGTGACAATTGGAAAGATCAAGGGGAAGAGAGACAGAGGCAGACCAAGAGAAATGATGCTGGATGGACAAAGACGGATGGCATGGAGGAATATCATCAGCAGAGTTGATCCAGAACACAAAAGACCGAGATCTGTAGAGACATAAACGTCTACGCCAGATGGTCAGGAACTTGACGATATTGAAAGCTGCATTACTTTATGTTATTTTATATAGTTTGCTAAAAATGCACACATGTTTGTTTCAAATTGTTATTTTGAAATTGTGCCTGGGCGGTGCCCTGCTCGACATACTCCTTTCCATCTCCAACGAGGAAGTTTTAACATGAGTGACGTGCACTGAGTTCCCCACGAGACTTTCGCCCTTGTCCGAGAACACTAGACGTCCGATCCACTATACCAGGAGGAAGGGGTCGGGAAAGTGTTTGATACACCATCCCTATTCTTTTTTTTTTATAAGTCTATTCAAACCACAGCGTGAATTGAACTGCGTACACGAGATAGAAGTGGGCGTTGCAATCTCTACGCCACTTCGTCTTCTTTATTCTGTAGGTTCTAAACAGTAGATATGCATGACTAATTGACTGGTTGGTTAACTAATTGATTAATTGCTTTACTAATTAATTTTTACTTGGTTGATTAGTTAGTTGGTTGATCGGCTGGTTGGTTGGTTGAAATAGTGATTGATTAACTGGTTAACTGTTTGGTTGGTTGATTGATTTTTGACTTGTTCATTGGTTGATTGACTGGTTGGTAGTTTGATCGGTTAGTTGATGGATTGACTGACCGACTTATTGGCGCCTTGCAGTCTTGACAGACAATAATTTGTAAAATGGAGTTAAACCTCTCTATAACACGAAGCCGTGGCTGAATTTAGAGACCATGTGTTGCCCATACAGCATGATCCCTCTCTCGGCCTGCCTAGTTTACTCCAGAGGAAAGGTAACACCAATACGTCTGGAATAAGACAAGCTGCAGAAGCTGCCGGATCAGCAAAGCAATACTCTAACTGTCCATACTCTATCTATCTATCTATAACTGTCAATACTCTAACAGTCAGAGCTTCCATCCTAGACCAGTTGCCGACAAAGGCTTAGGGTCTGGTCTGCCCTGCCATGACATTTAGTCTTTAGGTTGCATGTCTTCGCACCAGGATAGGGTTTGTACCCTCCCAATTGCAAACCTCCACCCGAAGCCGTTGGCACAATGTGGTATATCGGATGTGATGAGGGTCCCCCGACATTGGGCGATAACAGAAAGCATGTAGTACCGTTTACTGTCATGCTCAGTCATATCTAAGACCTGACACCAGTCGATGGATTATGTTATTGATTACTTAGTTGATTCATTGATTGAGTGATTTAATGCTTAGACGATTGATTGGTTGTTTGATTGATATCTTCAGTAACTGATTTGTTCATTGATACTAAGATTTAATGTCGTTCAATTGTTTGGGCGCTGAAGAGAAGACAGGCATTTATCGGAGTCCCGTTGCTATAGAGATTCTTCACTAGACCTGGCGCCAAACCGCTATCTCCGCGGGGAGAGTGGAGCGAGCTCTCCTCCCCTTCTCCAAGCACAGAAACCAGTGGAATGTTCTAGACCGACACTGGGGCTTGACCTCTGCGGAGAAGTATTTTGGGATGTGACCAGGTCGTGACTCAGCACCACACACACACAGACTGGCTGTGATTAGGGTCTCCGTAGGCAAGCGTCGTAACCGCTTGGCCACGGAGACCCTAATCACAGCCAGTCTGGTTACGACGCTTGCCTCGCGCTCCGAAAGTTGTGGGTTCGATTTCGGGTCAAGTCTCTCTGTTCACGAATGCAATTTTCTCAGAGACTGCTGGTGATCTTCGCTGGAGCTATGGAGTTCGTGCTTTGTGCGATGCTTTCGTCTGGACGTCCTGCGGAAAGAGACCGAACCATATGGGAAAAAAACCAGATGCAATTAAGCTATCCGCTTGCCTTTAAAATCCTTTATTTTGGGCTGGGATTAGACTGGGGTTAGTAGTGTCCTCCACTGGATTTAGGTATATCATTGTCAACTGACCCCAGCACAATGCCCATGGGTAATATCTACCCATTAGCTTGTTGCTTCCATGGTTGGAGGATCTGCCCATGATTCTGTGTATGTGTGTAAGACGTCGAGTAGCGAAACGTTCCACTTCTGATGTAACGGTGAGGCGTCCGACATAACCGACATGCTAACCTGCGCTTAGTGAAGCAATAGAGAGAGCAACAATCATCATCATCATCATTATCATCCTTTTCAGCATTGTTATTATCATCATAATCATCGTAAATACGTACTAAACAAGCAGAACAGCGCATAAATGCCTTTGAATATAAATGTTATAGACGGGTTCTAAGAATATCTTGGATAAAGAAAAGAACTGCATCTATAGGATAAGATCTTAATACTGTAGAAGGCTGGCTACTAACGACGATAAAAACAAAGAAAATTGAAATATTTTGGTCACTTGAAACGTCATTAAAGTTTGGAGAGAACAATCATTGAGAGGTATACGCCCGGGAAGAGAGGAAGGGGAAGGCCAAAGAGAAGATGGGTGCAGGATGTTGCAGATGATCTCAAGATGGGTGTAGCGGGACATCTTGATTATGACCGAGAAGTTTACCGAAAGGTTGTTATGGGAGCGAGGTTCTGCAAAGGACATGCTATGAATGAATGAATGCATGAATGAATGAATGCATGAATGAATGAATCATCGTGATCATTAACAGCATTATCATCAACAACGACTTCTAGTGTCTTGCCAACTGGCGTGAGTTATCATGACTCTACTTCATTTTAATAGAGAAAGTCAGAGAGAAAGAGGGGGAGGAAGGGAGAGAGAGAGAGAGAGAGAGAGAGAGAGAGAGAGAGAGAGAGAGAGAGAGAGAGAGAGAGAGAGAACGAGAGAGAGAGAGAGAGAGAGAGAGAGAGAGAGAGAGAGAGAGAGAGAAAGGGCACCTATAACTCGAAAAGGAGAAAGCAGTGACCCATAGAAGGCGGGAAGCCACCCGCATTCCTGGCCCGCGAGCGTCGTATCAAATGGACGCCATACTTCAAATGTTACCACTTGTTCGCACTTGTAAGCAAGGACGCCGCAACTGAGATTTAACAACCGCCACCTCCAGGCTGGACAAAAGCCTCAAGGTTATGTCCAGCGTGTGGTCCGAGACCGGACTGTCCCGACACGATCCGCTTCGCGCGAGTTTTACCCTTTACAAGGTTATCGTGACCTCAGCTGCTCTACTAATCTACTTAACTGTCTGTTGTGTGCTGTTGTGTAGGGTTGTGCAGAGGGATAGTACCTCACGGTGAGTGGCAGCCATATCCCAAGGGATAGACCAGGGTCCTATGTGGTTCCCATCTCTTTACCTAGCTCATGTGCTGTACGGGAGTCTCCGTGGCGAAGTGATCAAGCCGTCTGCCTCGCTCTCCGAAGGTTGTGGGTTCGTTTCCCGCTACGTCTTTCTGTTCACGGGTGCATTTTTCTCAGAGACTCCTGGGGTGGGGGTCGTCGCAGGAGCTACGGAGTTTGTGTTTTGTGCGATGCTTTCGGTAGGCCATCCTGACGAAAGAGACCGAGCCATATGGGATAAAACCCGGGGCAATGAAGTCGACCCTCTCGACTATTAAGATTTGTGTTTTTCACCTAGCTCATGTATGGCTCCACGAATACCGCTTGTTTACGGCGGTGCCCACACTACGGGCAACAGTCTTGGCTGACTGGCTAAACTACATGAGTGAAGTAGGGGTAATATCCTACTAAGGGAATGTCCATCCCTAGTACACAAAGACTGGGACGGTGAACAAGGCGGACGAATCTATAGAGATCAACGGCTTCGAAAACGAAACAGCAGAGTGTGTGGCACACATGAGACGTGTTCATGACACAATAGTGAACATGGCGGGCCATCGTGGAAGAGATTGAGTAAGTAAAGTAAAAGACAGTAAACAGCGATACGGGTAATTCTGGGCCCCTTGGAGATGAGTCTCTTGTAATGTACAGAGAGACAGTGGAGATCCACTGAAGCTAATCTTCATTGTGGAGACGGCACCTAATTGATTGATTGTTTGCTACCTCGTTTACCACACACTCATCCACCCACGCATACATTCAAATTCTCTCTCTTTCTCTCTCTCTCTCTCTCTCTCTCTCTCTCTCTCTCTCTCTCACACACACACACACACACACTCTTTCCCTCTCATCTCTCTCTTCCCTCTCTTTCCATTTCTCACTCCTCTCTCATCCCTCCATCCATACCCTTTCCCCCTCTCCCAGACTCCCCCCTCTCTCTCTCATCCCTTTCCATTCCCCCCCCCCCCCCCTCTCTCTCTTTCTCCTCCCATACCCATCTCTCCCCATTCCCTCTTCTTCCCCCTCCCCACTCCCCCTCTTCAATTACTTAGAAACATCACCATCGAGTGCTGCCGGCTGGTGTGGGCGATCATGCCTCTCCTCAAATTACGATCTCCGTCGTCATTGATCAATTCGTGTGTTGACTCCCTTCCATGCCATGACACAAGACTGTCAATAATCTTCTCACGCTATCTTCCTCTATCTCTCTTTCTGCAAATCTTTCAGTTGTCACAATATTTTCCAGTTTTGTCTTCTCATAACGTGGCCTTAAAAAAAAAAAAAAAAACACGACGACTGTCTCTTTCTGATGTTTGTGATAAGTTGCCTTTGCGACTCAGCTTCTCTTAAAACGTCCTGCTTGCTCTTTTTGGCTGTCCGATTAATTTTCGGCATTCTTCTATAAAACCACAGCTCCAAGGCTTTGGGAGGGAGGGGGGGGGGGGGGGGGCTATTTACTAATTGTCCAGGATTTGCAGCCGTGTGTTAAAACTGGTTCTATGTAACATGCAAGAACTCTTTTTCTGACTTTCAAGGACAGTGAATTCTTGCATAACTTGTTCTTCATTTGATAGAATGCAGTTTGTTGCTTGTCCTATTCTGCTCTTTATCTCAGTGATACATCTTATATCTGATGTTATCGATGTGCCTTTTTTTGTGTGCATATTCTTTACAGGACATCGCTGTCAACACCAGCATCTTTCAGCTGTATGTTGATTTCTTGGCAAGATTACGCTCAGTAGTTTGCCATTGCTTTCTGAGCGGCCGGCTCACATACCCCGTAAGTTACCGATGCGATTCGAACCACTGCTGATTCTAACCGTCATCACGTTACCGACGAGAGTATACGAGATTACGGAGAAAAGTCATAACATCTAAGCCAGAAGCCGGCATCCATGTGCCTAGATATCTGAATATCTGCACTTGCCCCAAAATAACGTCCTGTACTTTATTTGCACATTTAGGCAAAGTTTGTTTCTTTGATATCACCACGACTTCTGCAGGTCCGCATGTCCGAATGGATAAGAACGAGTGTTCTTAAACATCCGTTGCGCTGATGCCGAGGTTAGCGGTTCAACCCCCTACACCGGACAGCTGGACTAAAATGTTGACCTGTCGCCCTTGACTTGGGGACGTTAATTATAAGTACCTCTGAAGTCGGAGTAGGTACGCCTGATGGCGAGGGACACTATTAATAGAGAAAGCCAACCCACACTCAAAATTCAGTCCATCACTACTATATATAGTGTAGATTTTATTTCTAGATGTGGATGATCATTGGGAAATATTGAAGAATTCAATCAGTTTGGCAGCAGAAACAACTATCCCAAAATTAAAGAAAGTAGGTCGTAAGAAATGGATGACTGGAGACATTTTACAATTAATGGAAACAAGAAAACACAACAAAAATAATCCTGACAGACATAAAGAGATTCACAGGAAAGTCAGAACATTATGTAAAGAAGCAATAGATGAGTGGCTTGAAAATAATTGCATAGAAATTGTCAAAAAAAATAAAAGAAAGAAAGAAAAAAAAACTATACAACAGTAAAAATACCAAATGATTGCACTAAAGAATTCAGGAGCTTACTAATAAAAGAACACCTACATCAACAGGCTGCATGAAAACAAAAGGTGGAAAAATCATAATAGAAAAACATGTGGTTTTACATACATGGTCAGATTATATGAGACACCTTTATGATGATACAAGCGAAGAACAATACGATATTCAGAGTAATAATGAAGGACCATCAATTCTGAAGATAGAAGTTCAGAATGCTCTTAATCATATGAAATCTGGCAAGACCCCGGGTCCAGACAACATCTCAACAGAAATGATCAGTGCCTTTGAAAAATATGGAATAGATCAAGTTACCAGACTGCTCAACACAATATATGATACTGAATTATGTAATTTTATATTTATTGCAATTCCGAAGAAATCAGGAGTCTTGGAGTATGATCAACATCGAACAATTAGTATCCTCCGTGAAGGTTAGCCCTGTCAACAAATTTCCCCAGAAGTCGGATGTGTCCACCTAACAGATCTGCTGTAAACAGGCACAATGCAATCAGGTCCGAAAACACTCTCCGGATGAAAGAAGAAGAAGAAGAAGAAGAAGAAGAAGAAGAAGAAGAAGAAGAAGAAGAAGAAGAAGAAGAAGAAGAAGAAGAAGATACAACACAAAACAGGAGAAGAACAATGTGGGTTATAGAAGGCAAAGAGTACAGTAAATATTGCTCGTAGAAAAAACATAGAAGATGGTTACAGTAAATGATGTATATATGCTGAGAACATTAATTGAACGTTCTATAGAAGTATGTAAAGAGTTACATATCTTTGCTTTATTGACTACACAAAGGCTTTCAATAAAGTAAGACATGTTAACGTTCAAGTTGACTGCAGCTTACTTTAAGTGCATACAGGTTGACATTTAAAGGTGTATGAAGAAGTATTCAGACTGCCACACTTCATACCACAGGTATGTCGGTTACAAAAGCGACCCAGAGGCAAGAAATGGAATATTGACTAGATAGCAAATCCATTATGTGGAAAGTCCAAATCGAAAGCTCGCTGTGTGGGCTTCATAAAAGGTGGAAAAGTGTCCTAGTGGCACGAAATGGAATATTGCTTGGATAGCAAATCCATTACGTGAAAAGTCCGGATCGAAAGCTCACTGTGTGGATGTCATCTGCACACTGCATTCTTCTGGTTTCCGAAAGAACAGCATGTGGTGAACGAAAGGCCCAATATACGGAAGTGAGGCTAAGCAGCCATGTGCAGGACGTGACGATTCCTTGGGTGAGCCCAGTACCAGAGCGCTGTGTGTTGGCTCTGCAATTATGGAAGCCTCCTTGGATGGCGGGGAATGCCCATGGTCTGCCCCTGCCTTCCCTTGAGGGCTGACCAGGATGTCTTTGGCTGTTCTATATGGGCCAGCTGGAATGGGGGATAACACCACAACAGTGAGAGTCAAACGTCCTAAGGACCAGCTGGGATGGGGGATAACACCACAACAGTGAGAGTCAAACGTCCTAAGAAACCCCCGGGAAGGTTAACCCGGTCAACAAATGCCCGCAGAAGTCGGATGTGTCGGCCTAACGGCGCAAGAACGCAGCTCTGCTGTAAACAGGCACAACGCAATCACATCCGAAAAAAAACTCCGGATGAACGAAGAAGAAGAAGAAGAAGAAACGTCCTAAGAAACCCCCGGGATGGTTAACCCGGTCAACAAATGCCCGCAGAAGTCGGATGTGTCGGCCTAACGGCGCAAGAACGCAGCTTTGCTGTAAACAGGCACAACGCAATCACATCCAAAAAAAAAAAAAAAACTCTGGATGAACGAAGAAGAAGAAGAAGATATGTCAACATGATGGAGATGCATGCAGATCTATAAATTTATGGGAAAGACCTTAGACTCATTAAAAACATATATTGGAAACATCAAGCTGCCATAAAGATTGATAACGGAGTAGGTCAATGTCAGCCTATTAAGAGAGGAGTGAGACATAGATGTGTAATATCTGCAGTTCGTGTTTTCCTTGTACAGTGAAAATATTTTAAGAAATGTTGACGATATGAAAGGAATCATCATTGGGGGATGTAACATCAATACCATCAGATATGCGGATGATACAGTATTGATTGCAGACAATGAGCAGAGTGTGCAATATTTAGTAGATGCGGTTGTTGCACACAGTGAACAACTAGGGTTAGAATTAAATTGTAAGAACCCCGGGAAGGTTAACCCGGTCAACAAATGCCCGCAGAAGTCGGATGTGTCGGCCTAACGGCGCAAGAACGCAGCTCTGCTGTAAACAGGCACAACGCAATCACATCCGGAAAAAAAAAAAACTCCGGATGAACGAAGAAGAAGAAGAAATTGTAAGAAAACACAGATTGTTGTCGTCATTAAGAAGAAGGAAATACCACAATGTAATATACAAGTAAATGGGAATATTCTCAAACAAGTGAATCGGTACAATTATCTCGGAACAGTCATAACATCTGATGGGAGATGCCTTGAAGAGATTAGAACAAGAATTGCTATGGCGAAGGCAGCCTTTTGCAAGATGAAAAACATTCTGACCAATAAAAAGATGTCATTTGCAACGAGAAAAAGAGTGTTGAGGTGCTTTATAGGACCTCTGCTTTTGTATGGATGTGAAGCGTGAACAATGAGCAGACAAACTGAAAAACATCCGATGGCTGTTGAAATGTGGTTTCTGAGGAAAATGCAAATGATACCATGGACAGACAGAAAAACCAATGAACAAGTCCTTCAAGAAACAAATAGAAACCGTAAACTGATTAGAGAAATTAGACGTAGACAGTCACAATGTTATGGGCACGTTATGAGAAGAAATGAATTGGAGATCTTGGTGACAACTGGCAAGATCAAGGGGAAGAGAACAAGGGGAAAACTGAGAGATAAATACCTGGATGGCTTGGCCACGTTGTATGGTCGAGACAGGAACACTGAGCTGATCCACGACTCTGGTGATCGAGTGATATGGCAAAATATGACGGCCCAAGCTTACCGGTATGGCACATGATGATGACTATTAGTGAAACTAAGGCCCGTTTTTTCACCTTCTACAACCACTGAGCGCTAATACTAAAGAACACACACGTATCAACAGTTACTAAGACATCACTCCACAACACAATCTTTCTACCAACTCTGTGTAACCAATGCCAAACCTGGACAATGACAGAAACAGAGAAAAGAAAAATCACAACAACAGAAATGAGAGTCCTGAGAAGAATATTCAATGTATCAAGAAGAGAGAGAATAAGAAAATCTATATTTTATCAGGAGGCAAGTTAGATGGTTTGGCCATGTAACTAGATTACCAACTAACAATATACTACAACAAGCAATGATGTACAGACCAAATGGAAGCAGAAGAAGAGGCCGATCACGTAAACGATGGACGCAGGGAATAGCAGCGTCCATGGGAATATCAATACATGAAGCCCATAAGCGGGCACTCTCCCGCTGTTTATACTTCACCTCGACAACGCAAGGTACAAGAGGAACAAGATGAGATGAGACGAGATTTATATATATCCATCTCCCTCTGTCTCTCTCTCCGTCTCTCTCGCTCTGTCTCTTTCTGTCTCTCGCTCCGTCTCTATCTCTTCCTCTCCCTTTCTCTCTCCGTCTCTCTGAATATCATTTTACTACAGGACTATGCCAGAAGTGGCAAACATAGATATTATTATACTACAGCCATATGTTAAAAGTGTTCTTTTTTTCTTTTCTGGCTGCCTGCCTGCCTGCCTGCCTGCCTGCCTGTTTATCTGTCTGTCTGTCTGTCTGTCTGTCTGTCTGTCTGTCTGTCTGTCTGCCTGCCTGCCTGTCTGTCTGTCTGTCTGTCTGTCTGTCTGTCTGTCTGTCTGTCTGTCTGTCTGTCTGTCATTGTACTACAGGCATATGTTAGAAAGGGAAAACCTGGATATCATTGTACTACAGCCATAAGTTAGAAACGACACACCTCTGGATATCATTGTACTACAGCCATAAGTTAGAAACGACACACCTCTGGATATCATGGTACTACAGCCATAAGTTAGAAACGACACACCTCTGGATATCATTGTACTACAGCCATAAGTTAGAAACGACACACCTCTGGATATCATTGTACTACAGCCATAAGTTAGAAAACGACACACCTCTGGATATCATTGTACTACAGCCATAAGTTAGAAACGACACACCTCTGGATATCATTGTACTACAGCCATAAGTTAGAAACGACACACCTCTGGATATCATTGTACTACAGCCATAAGTTAGAAACGACACACCTCTGGATATCATTGTACTACAGCCATAAGTTAGAAACGACACACCTCTGGATATCATTGTACTACAGCCATAAGTTAGAAACGACACACCTCTGGATATCATTGTACTACAGCCATAAGTTAGAAACGACACACCTCTGGATATCATTGTACTACAGCCATAAGTTAGAAACGACACACCTCTGGATATCATTGTACTACAGCCATAAGTTAGAAACCGACACACCTCTGGATATCATTGTACTACAGCCATAAGTTAGAAACGACACACCTCTGGATATCATTGTACTACAGCCATAAGTTAGAAACGGACACACCTCTGGATATCATTGTACTACAGCCATAAGTTAGAAACGACACACCTCTGGATATCAATTGTACTACAGCCATAAGTTAGAAACGACACACCTCTGGATATCATTGTACTACAGCCATAAGTTAGAAACGACACACCTCTGGATATCATTGTACTACAGCCATAAGTTAGAAACGACACACCTCTGGATATCATTGTACTACAGCCATAAGTTAGAAACGACACACCTCTGGATATCATTGTACTACAGCCATAAGTTAGAAACGACACACCTCTGGATATCATTATACTACAGCCATAAGTTAGAAACGACACACCTCTGGATATCATTATACTACAGCCATAAGTTAGAAACGACACACCTTCTGGAATCATTATACTACAGCATAAGTTAGAAAACGACACACCTCTGGATATCATTATACTACAGCCATAAGTTAGGAAACGACACACCTCTGGATATCATTATACTACAGCCATAAGTTAGAAACGACACACCTCTGGTATCATTATACTACAGACCCCACCTTAGGGAAAAGACAACCTCTGGATACCATAATACTAAAGCCACAACTTGAAAGACACACCTCTACACCATAATTAACAGACCCCACCTTAGGGAAAAACACACCTCTGGATATCATTATAACACCACGTAATTATACACAGCCATATCAGTTTAACACCATAACTTAGGGAAAGACAACTGCATAATATAAAAAGCACACCTTGAAACTCACACCTCAGCATAATTAAAAACAGCCACTAAGGTAAATAACACACTAAGTTAGGGAACACACACTCAGCATAAGTTAGAAACGACACACACTCTATATCATTATACTACAGCCATAAGTTAGAAACGACACACCTCTGGATATCATATACTACAGCCTAAGTTAAAACGACACACTTGGATATCATTGTAACTACAGCCATAAGTTAGAAACGACACACCTCTGGATATCATTATACTACAGCCATAAGTTAGAAACGACACACCTCTGGATATCATTATACTACAGCCATAAGTTAGAAACGACACACCCTGGATATATTGTACTACAGCCATAAGTTAGAAAGACACACACGATAATGTATACGCTAATTAGAAACGACAACCTCAGTATATTGTATACGCCTAAGTTGAAAGACAAACCTCTGGTATATGTACTACAGCCATAAGTTAGAAACAACACCTCTGATATCATTATACTCAGCATAGTTAAAACGACACACCTCTGGATATCATTGTACTACAGCCATAAGTTAAAGACACACCTGGAATTATTGTACACAGCCATAAGTTAGAAACGACACACCTCTGGATATCATTTACTACAGCCATAAGTTAGAAACGACAACCTTGGATATCATTATACACCATAAGTTAAAATACAACCTGGATACATATCTACAGCCATAAGTTAGAAACGACACACCTCTGGATATCTATACTACAGCCAAGTCAAATAAAACGACACACCTCTGGATATCTATACTACAGCCAAATTAGAAACGACACACCTCGGATATCTTATACTAAGCCATAAGTTAGAAACGACACACCCTGGATACTTATACTACAGCCATAAGTTAGAAACACCTGGATATCATTATACTACAGCCATAAGTTAGAAACGACACACCTCTGGATATCATTATACTACAGCCAAAGTTAAAAACACACCTATATACACTACAGCCATAAGTTAGAAACGACACACCTCTGGATATCATTATACTACAGCCATAAGTTAGAAACGACACACTCTGGATATCATTATACTACAGCCATAAGTTAGAAAGACACACTCTGGATATCATTCATAATTAAACGACAAGCCTGATATCATAACCACCAAATCAGACACACCTAACAACCTCAGTAATATACACACCTCGGATATCATTATACACCATTGAAACACTACCGGATAATTGAAAACCATAGAAACATAACCTCGCCATATTAAAACACACCTCTGGATATCATTTACTCAGCCATAAGTTAGAAACGACACACCTCTGGATATCATTATACTACAGCCATAAGTAGAAACGACACACCTCTGGATATCATTATACTACAGCCATAAGTTAGAAACGACACACCTCTGGATATCATTATACTACAGCCATAAGTTAGAAACGACACACCTCTGGATATCATTGTATACTACAGCCATAAGTTAGAAACGACACACCTCTGGATATCATTATACTACACCATAACGTTAGAAACGACACACCTCTGGATATCATTATACTACAGCCATAAGTTAGAAACGACACAACCTCTGGATATCATTATACTACAGCCATAAGTTAGAAAACGACACACCTCTGGATATCATTATACTACAGCCATAAGTTAGAAACGACACACCTCTGGATATCATTATACTACAGCCATAAGTTAGAAACGACACACCTCTGGATATCATTTGTACTACAGCCATAAGTTAGAAACGACACACCTCTGGATATCATGTACTACAGCCATAAGTTAGAAACGACACACCTCTGGATATCATTTACTACAGCCATAAGTTAGAAACGACACACCTCTGGATATCATGATACTACAGCCATAAGTTAGAAACGACACACCTCTGGATATCATTTGTACTACAGCCATAAGTTAGAAACGACACACCTCTGGATATCATATACTACAGCCATAAGTTAGAAACGACACACCTCTGGATATCATTATACTACAGCCATAAGTTAGAAACGACACACCTCTGGATATCATTATACTACAGCCATAAGTTAGAAAACGACACACCTCTGGATATCATTATACTACAGCCATAAGTTAGAAACGACACACCTCTGGATATCATTATACTACAGCCATAAGTTAGAAACGACACACCTCTGGATATCATATACTACAGCCATAAGTTAGAAACGACACACCTCTGGATATCATTATACTACAGCCATAAGTTAGAAACGACACACCTCTGGATATTCATTATACTACAGCCATAAGTTAGAACGACACAACCTCTGGATATTCATGTATACTCAGCCATAAGTTAGAAACGACACACCTCTGGAATATCATTTATACTACAGCCATAAGTTAGAAACGACACACTCTGGATATCATTATACTACAGCCATAAGTTAGAAACGACACACTCTGGATATCATTATACTACCAGCCATAAGTTAGAAACGACACACCTCTGGATATCATTGTACTACAGCCTAAGTTAGAAACGACACACCTCTGGATATCATTGTACTACAGCCATAAGTTAGAGAACGACACACCTCTGGATATCATTATACTACAGCCATAAGTTAGAAACGACACACCTCTGGATATCATTATACTACAGCCATAAGTTAGAACGACACACCTCTGGATATCATTATACTACAGCCATAAGTTAGAAACGACACACCTCTGGATATCATTATACTACAGCCATAAGTTAGAAACGACACACCTCTGGATATCATTATACTACAGCCATAAGTTAGAAACGACACACCTCTGGATATCATTTACTACAGCCAATAAGTTAGAAACGACACACCTCTGGATATCATTATACTACAGCCATAAGTTAGAAACGACACACCCTCTGGATATCATTATACTACAGCCATAAGTTGAAATTGACACCCTTGTAACATCCACCTCGATAATTATACACCCTTTGATATCTCACTCTCCTAGTCACTCCACTCTTTCATATGTCATCTCCTTGATATCATTATACTACCACCCTAGTTAAAACACACCTCTGATATCATTATACTACACCTAAGTTAGAAACGACACACTCTGGATATCATTGTCACACTGTTATATACATCTTATTAACCACCTCTGGATATCATATACTACCCATAATTCACCTCTGATTTACTACAGCCATAAGGTTAGAAACGACACACCTCTGGGATATCATTATACTACAGCCATAAGGTTAGAAACGACACACCTCTGGATATCATATACTACAAGCCATAAGTTAGAAACGACACACCTCTGGATATCATTAATACTACAGCCTAAGTTAGAAACGAGCACACCTCTGGATATCATTATACTACAGCCATAAGTTAGAAACGACACACCTCTGGATTCATTATACTACAGCCATAAGTTAGAAACGACACACCTCATGGATATCATTATACTACAGCCATAAGTTAGAAACGACACACCTCTGGATATCATTATACTACAGCCATAAGTTAGAAACGACCACCTCTGGATATCATTTACTACAGCCATAAGTTAGAAACGACACACCTCTGGATATCTTTCTACAGCATAAGTAGAACACACACCTACTGATATCTTATACTCAATTAGAAACTACACCATCCTTGAAAACACACCTCTGGATCATTATACTACAGCCATAAGTTAGAAACACACCCTTGATCATTACTACAGCCATAAGTTAAAACCACACCTCTGGATATCATTATACTCAGCCATAAGTTAGAAACGACACACCTCTGGATATCATTATCTACAGCCAAATTAGAAACGACACACCCTGGATATCATTATACTACAGCCAAAGTTAGAAACGAACACCTCTGGATATCATTATTACAGCCATAAGTTAGAAACGACACACCTCTGGATATCATTATACTACAGCCATAAGTTAGAAACGACACACATCTGGATATCATTATACTACAGCCATAAGTTAGAAACGACACACCTCTGGATATCATTATACTACAGCCATAAGTTAGAAACGACACACCTCTGGATATCATTATACTACAGCCATAAGTTAGAAACGACACACCTCTGGATATCATTATACTACAGCCATAAGTTAGAAATGACACACCTCTGGATATCATTATACTACAGCCATAAGTTAGAAACGACACACCTCTGGATATCATTATACTACAGCCATAAGTTAGAAACGACACACCTCTGGATATCATTATACTACAGCCATAAGTTAGAAACGACACACCTCTGGATATCATTATACTACAGCCATAAGTTAGAAACGACACACCTCTGGATATCATTGTACTACAGCCATAAGTTAGAAACGACACACCTCTGGATATCATTATACTACAGCCATAAGTTAGAAACGACACACCTCTGGATATCATTGTACTACAGCCATAAGTTAGAAACGACACACCTCTGGATATCATTGTACTACAGCCATAAGTTAGAAACGACACACCTCTGGATATCATTGTACTAAAGCCATAGTTAGAAACGACACACCTCTGGATATCATTGACTACAGCCATAAGTTAGAAACGACACACCTCTGGATATCATTGTACTACAGCCATAAGTTAGAAACGACACAGGCCTCTGGATATCATTATACTACAGCCATAAGTTAGAAACGACACACCTCTGGATATCATTATACTACAGCCATAAGTTAGAAACGACACACCTCTGGATATCATTATACTACAGCCATAAGTTAGAAACGACACACCTCTGGATATCATTATACTACAGCCATAAGTTAGAAACGACACACCTCTGGATATCATTATACTACAGCCATAAGTTAGAAACGACACACCTCTGGATATCATATACTACAGCCATAAGTTAGAAACGACACACCTCTGGATATCATTATACTACAGCCATAAGTTAGAAAACGGACACACCTCTGGATATCATTATACTACAGCCATAAGTTAGAAACGACACACCTCTGGATATCATTATACTACAGCCATAAGTTAGAAACGACACACCTCTGGATATCATTATACTACAGCCATAAGTTAGAAACGACACACCTCTGGATATCATTATACTACAGCCATAAGTTAGAAACGACACACCTCTGGATATCATTATACTACAGCCATAAGTTAGAAACGACACACCTCTGGATATCATTATACTACAGCCATAAGTTAGAAACGACACACCTCTGGATATCATTATACTACAGCCATAAGTTAGAAACGACACACCTCTGGATATCATATACTACAGCCATAAGTTAGAAACGACACACCTCTGGATATCATTATACTACAGCCATAAGTTAGAAACGACACACCTCTGGATATCATTATACTACAGCCATAAGTTAGAAACGACACACCTCTGGATATCATTATACTACAGCCATAAGTTAGAAACGACACACCTCTGGATATCATTATACTACAGCCATAAGTTAGAAACGACACACCTCTGGATATCATTATACTACAGCCATAAGTTAGAAACGAGGACACACCTCTGGATAATCATTATACTACAGCCATAAGTTAGAAACGACACACCTCTGGATATCATTATACTACAGCCATAAGTTAGAAACGACACACCTCTGGATATCATTATATACAGCCATTAGTTAGAAACGAAAACCTCTGGATTCTTAAACAGCCTGTTTGAAACGCACACCTCTTTCTTTTCCCTAATTTCGCCCTCTCTGGTTCTTAACTCCCTTAAA
>JACEFZ010005627.1:0-22500 GCA_014155875.1 Cepaea nemoralis
ATCCAGTTGGTACTTTAATGAACTCTGTCCCGTTTCATCTAGTTGATACACTAACCAATTCTATCCCGTTTCATCCAGTTGGTACACTAACCAATTCTTTCCTGTTCCATCCAGTTGGTACACTAGTACACTCTTTCCTGTTCCATCCAGTTGGTACACTAGTACACTCTTTCCTGTTCCATCCAGCTGGTACACTAGTACACTCTTTCCTGTTCCATCCAGTTGATACACTAACCAATTCTTTCCTGTTCCATCCAGTTGATACACTAACCAATTCTTTCCTGTTCCATACAGTTGATACACTAACCAATTCTTTCCTGTTCCATCCAGTTGATACACTAACCAATTCTTTCCTGTTCCATCCAGTTGATACACTAATCAATTCTTTCCTGTTCCATGCAGTTGATACTCTAACCATTACTTTCCTGTTTCATCCAGTTGGTACACTAGTACACTCTTTCCTGTTCCATCCAGTTGGTACACTAGTACACTCTTTCCTGTTCCATCCAGTTGGTACACTAGTACACTCTTTCCTGTCCCATCCAGTTGATACTCTAACCAATTCTTTCCTGTTCCATCCAGTTGGTACACTAGTACACTCTTTCCTGTCCCATCCAGTTGATACTCTAACCAATTCTTTCCTGTTCCATCCAGTTGGTACACTAGTACACTCTTTCCTGTCCCATCCAGTTGATACTCTAACCAATTCTTTCCTGTTCCATCCAGTTGATACACTAGTACACTCTTTCCTGTCCCATCCAGTTGATACTCTAACCAATTCTTTCCTGTTCCATCCAGTTGGTACACTAGTACACTCTTTCCTGTCCCATCCAGTTGGTACACTAACCCATTCTTTCCTGTCCCATCCAGTTGGTACACTAGTACACTCTTTCCTGTCCCATCCAGTTGGTACACTAGTACACTCTTTCCTGTTCCATCCAGTTGGTACACTAGTACACTCTTTCCTGTCCCATCCAGTTGGTACACTAGTACACTCTTTCCTGTTCCATCCAGTTGGTACACTAACTCATTCTTTCCTGTTCCATCCAGTTGGTACACTAGTACACTCTTTCCTGTTCCATCCAGTTGGTACACTAGTACACTCTTTCCTGTTCCATCCAGTTGGTACACTAACCCATTCTTTCCTGTTCCATCCAGTTGGTACACTAGTACACTCTTTCCTGTTCCATCCAGTTGGTACACTAGTACACTCTTTCCTGTCCCATCCAGTTGGTACACTAGTACACTCTTTCCTGTTCCATCCAGTTGGTACACTAGTACACTCTTTCCTGTCCCATCCAGTTGGTACACTAGTACACTCTTTCCTGTTCCATCCAGTTGGTACACTAACCCATTCTTTCCTGTTCCATCCAGTTGGTACACTAGTACACTCTTTCCTGTTCCATCCAGTTGGTACACTAGTACACTCATTCCTGTCCCATCCAGTTGGTACACTAGTACACTCTTTCCTGTCCCATCCAGTTGGTACACTAGTACACTCTTTCCTGTCCCATCCAGTTGGTACACTAGTACACTCTTTCCTGTTCCATCCAGTTGGTACACTAGTACACTCTTTCCTTTTCCATCCAGTTGGTACACTAACCCATTCTTTCCTGTTCCATCCAGTTGGTACACTAGTACACTCTTTCCTGTTCCACCCAGTTGGTACACTAGAACACTCTTTCCTGTTCCATCCAGTTGGTACACTAGTACACTCTTTCCTGTTCCATCCAGTTGGTACACTAGTACACTCTTTCCTGTCCCATCCAGTTGATACTCTAACCAATTCTTTCCTGTTCCATCCAGTTGGTACACTAGACACTCTTTCCTGTCCCATCCAGTTGATACTCTAACCAATTCTTTCCTTTTCCATCCAGTTGGTACACTAGTACACTCTTTCCTGTTCCACCCAGTTGGTACACTAACTTATTCTTTCATGTGCCATCTAATTGGTACAATAAGGAATTATTCTTTATATAACCAAACGACTAACGGTACAATAAGGATGTATTCTTTTTATAACAAAACGACTCACCATAGAGTAAAGACGTATTCTTTATATGACTAAACAACTCACCGTACAATAACGACTTATTCTTTGTAGGACCAACGCATTTTAAGTTTTGTTACCTTTTCACTAGACAGTTATTTCTTTTAAACATTAGGTCCTGGTTGTTGATACCGTTCCTGTTTTGTCATCTTCCTCTGTCTCAAACAGTATTGATTACACTCATTTTGATCCAGCCTGTTAATTAAAGTTAATTTTATGTATTTTACAGGAACCCTCGACTAATTATGACGGGGAATTATGAAACTGCGTGTCTCACTCTCCCCTAAGCCACACCGATGGTTACTATTATAAAATAACAAATGCTCTTGCCAGAAATAGTTAAAATTCCGTAATTGTGTAACGCTAACACGTGTTAGTAATTAAACATTGTCTTTTCGTCGTTCTGACGTTGAGCCCTTTCTGTCCCTGAAATCTATTACTTTAACCGTTTTACCGCATGTATTTGTCACTTTAACTCTTTTACCTCAAACAGTTGTTACTTTAATTCTTTTACCTCAAATAGTTGTTACTTTAATTCTTTTACCTCAAATAGTTGTTACTTTTGCTATAACTGTAACACTGTCTGCTACAAACAGCTATTTGTTTAACTCTTTTACCGCATTCAATTGTCACTTTAATTCTGTCTACCGCAAGTAGCTATTACTTTAACACTGTCTGCTACAAACACCAGTTACTTTAACTCTTTCCACCGGAAGCAGATGTTACTGTAACTCTTTCTACCGGAAGCAGTTGTTACTGTAACTCTTTCTACTGGAAACAGTTGTTACTGTAACTCTTTCTACCGGAAGCAGTTGTTATTTAACTTTTTCCACCTGAAGCAGCTGTTACAATAACTATTTCTACTGGAAGAAGCTGTTACTGTAACTCTTTCCACCGAAATCAGTTGTTACTGTAACTCTTTCTACAGGAAGCAGTTGTTACTGTAACGTTTTCTACCGTAAGCAGTAGTTACTGTAGCTTTTTTTTTACCGAAAACTTCTGTTACTTTAACTCAGTGGTTCTCAACCTTTTTTGGCCCATGCCCCCCTTCACCATATTTTCAGAACGTCATTCCCCCCTTTCGTATTTCCTACCTAAAAATCCCGCCCCGCCCCTACACAGTATACGTAATAATGGAAGCTAAATTTAATAGCACATACTAAACAAGTCTAGACGTCCACATAAAACGTGATTTGTGGATCTACTTACTTTATAAATTGAATTTTAGAAGGGTGAGAATGTACAGAACCGTACAGTGTGAAGGGAAAAACAATATCAAGTAATCAGTTCTTGTATTAACGTGATCTTGAAATAATCTTAATTCCCCCCCCCCCCTGGAAACCCTACAATTTCCCCCCCCCCCCCCCCCCCCCGTGCGGGGGGGGGGGAGGTGGGGATTGGAAATTCCCCACCGGTTGAGAACCACTGATTTAACTCTTTCTACCGTAAGCAACTGTCTGTGCTACCTGTAGTATGTAGAGAATCGACAGTATTGTGGCTGATTGTAAAATACTGTCGCTCGCCTTGAACTCAAGCGTAGGTCATATACGTAGTATTATATTCTAGTCCAGTGGATTGATTTTTCCGCGTGGATTATTTTTCACAATCAGCCAGTGTCCCTCATCATTAGACGAACCCTACTCCGACTTCTGAGGTACTTGTAATTTACGTCCCCAAGTTAAGGACGTGAAGTATACATATTAATGCCAACTGACCAGTGTAGGGGGTTGAATCCGTTACCTCGGCTTCAGCACACCGGAGGTTTAACAGTAAGCGCTCTAACCCATTCGGCATATGATGACCTCAGAATTGCCCTTCAGCCACAGACAAGGGCACCCTACACAACTAAGGAGCTCTCACAGCTTGCCGAGTAATTAGAAGGCCGATACAATGACATGAATGACGAGCATTGAGATCTGTATGCACAAGTTTAAAATGCAAGAAGAAGAAGACAGAACGGTAATCTAGGAGAGGATTAAATCACAGCAGGGCTTAGAAATAATCATAGTGTGCTTGAAAGCATTCAGGGGTCGGTGATTGAAACAACTGTAAAAAGAGTGCAGTTTGTTTGCAGATGTTAAAGGCATAACTGAGGCCAGGGGGAGGTGAGGTTAGGGCCGAAATACATTTGCAGGTGTTGATTGGTACACATAGTGAGAAATTGAAAGAAGTAAAGATTAAATAAGTTAGTTGCATATCCTTTACAGGACGTAGCGGTCAACCCCATCATTATTTGGCTGTTCGTGATTCCTGGGCAAGTTTACGTTCAGTACTTTGCCATTGCCTTCTGAACGACCGGGACCCATACCATTTCATTAAAAAAACAATGCAGGGTGGTTTGCTGCCAAATCGCCCACAGTTGTGTTTCGAACGCGGTATGCGGGATATGGCAGTGCAGGCGAATTACGAACAAGCAATACACTTCAGTCCAAGGCCGTTCTTTCTATCAACCTACTTTAATCTGGTTCACATCAGTTCATAAACAAACAGGCATCAAAGCAACCCACACCTCAAATCCTGATGTTACCCAGCGAATGACACGTCCATCCTAGATGGTGGGTCGTTCACAACTGACTTGTTTCTATCATCCTCGTCATAGGACGACCCCCCTAGCTGCGTAGCATTTCTTAGCTACCCCCTACTATGGTGATTGCCCGTGCACTATTTCATTATTGACTGTGCACACCTCACTGCCCCTTCTTCCTATTACTAACTCTGTTATATTCCTCTCTTTCCTCTACCAAGACTTTTCCCCGAAAAGTCTTAAACCCAAAACCCTCTCTAAATTCCAACCAAAAAATCTAAGTAATATAACCTGGGACTTTTTATAAGGCCCTTCTATGTCTTATCCCCAGAGATTAATCACTACCCCATCACTACTTTAAGTTCCCTTGATATCTATAGCCATCCGCTACCACCACCCACAACTCAACTTTACTCAACCCCTTATGGGTTCTTACGCCTTGAAACTAAGTAAGTTACAACCCCGCATGAAACTTAGCTATCTGCCAATTCATTATACAACACTTCTCAAATTATCTTACACATGTGAGCTATCCCTCTTCTATGTCTTTACAATTACTTCTTCTTCTCATCTACAGGGTCACAAGCTATCCGCTTAAACTCTTTTTAATCATGTACATACATATCAATATCTGATCTTGACCATAAAAATTCAAAACGCCATACTCTTCCGAAAATACTTCATACTCCCTATCATCATCACCAACAGGTCTACGCCAATAACCATTACCTCAGCGTTACTAATTCTCCACATTCAACCAACCTGAAGTCACTCGCACTAACACACGATAGGAAGACAAAGAATCGGTGGCCACCGGAGATAAAAGAACAAGAACTCTTCCTCACAAAACCGTACTCACATTTACCCCACCATGTCGCCCTGAGACTTTATGCAGTAAAGTCTAAAAAAAAAAAAAAATACATATCTCTCACCATTTATTATGGCAAAACTTCTACCAATCATATCATATCTCCGAATCTCACCTAATTTATTACCTAATCTCTGACTACTACAGTTTGTGCTATTATCCATAACACCACACACCCCAAAAAAAAAAAATCATTAATATATCTTCTATTAACCAGCTCATCACAGCAACCTCGAAATGTAATGTTAACCACAAAATACCTCCTGAGGACGCAATCAAAAGGTCCATTGTGGGCCTTATAAACTTCACCCACTAAAATATTCATATAATTTAATCTTTGACCATTACATACACCACTCCAGCAACTCCGGAATATTTCATATAAGCTTCCCTATTATATCTCGCTTAATCTATGCCACTTAAGGCGTAAGTAACCTAATAATATTATCAATGTCCATTACTTCCTAAAACCTCTAATTTCTCAACAAAATACTACCACTAACCTCATGTCTGTGAACATCCACTCTGTCTATCCTATTATCCTTTGTAATCAACTTTATTCTTTATTAGTCCATATGTCACGGACCTTCCTTTTACCCCGCAAACTTCATGGCATTCAATCCATGTTCACTGTAACCACAGCACTCCACATTAATATTACTGTTCATAACTTCTACTCCCTGGCATACAAACGATAACTATCTTGAGTTATGCTGCTATCACAGCATTAAAAACAATGTTCATTTATTATGAACCTACTTACTTCCCCTTACAATTCATTATTCTTCCTTTAATCCCCCAAGTACTGTACTGATATCCACATCTTCATCTATGGTCACCCCTAGACTAAAACAACCCCTAACATGGCATTCAATCCATGTGTGTTACTACCATTCCTAGCATTCCTCGTTCATTTATTATGAACGTATCTAATTTAATCCCTGACCACTATGATATGTGCTGTTATCTACAGCCCCATCTCTGGCCACCTTCTAACTAACTTTCCTCATTCCAACCATGGCATTAAATCCATGTGTATTCCTATTAATGCTGACTAACGCAGCACCCTTAAATACTATTTATAAGCGTTACCCACGTCTACTTCTTCTAAAAACCAGCAAGCTCAACTTCGAGTCGCTACAAAAGTTACACGTCAAAACTCATGGCACTCACTCCATGTTTACCTAAAATTACTACTAACTAGGCGATATGTCTCTCTTTATCTGAATGTAGTGTCCTATTTCCATTAGACCTAGTCTAAATCAACTTTTTAACAAACTTAATCATAAATAGCAACATACCAACTGTCTAATAATTATAAGTCAAAACAATTGATCGAATATTAAACAAGGCACTTCAAATGAAAACCACAATTATGAGCAATCCAAATCAAAAAAGGATATCTCTCCCCCCCCCCCCCCCCCCCAATATTTTCTACACAATGTTTATCCCCCACATACAGAATAAAATGGCAACCATTTTACAGAACCAAGTCAAGGAAACACCTTAATAAAAATAACATAATATGCATGATGCATTGAAAAATCATATTCAATTAAAACCTATTTACTTATTATGAGTCACTTTTTTGGACTCATAACCAATTGTCTACTCGCTAAAGAAAAACACAACAATTCTTAACCAGTCTATCCACCAACCTGCTCTAATTATCACGGCACCATTTCGCCTTTTATGGCAGTGCAGGCGAATTACGAACAAGCAATACACTTCAGTCCAAGGCCGTTCTTTCTATCAAACTACTTTAATCTGGTTCACATCAGTTCATAAACAAACAGGCATCAAAGCAACCCACACCTCAAATCCTGATGTTACCCAGCGAATGACACGTCCATCCTAGATGGTGGGTCGTTCACAACTGACTTGTTTCTATCATCCTCGTCATAGGACGACCCCCCTAGCTACATAGCATTTCTTAGCTACCCCCCCCCCCTACTATGGTGTGCACACCTCACTGCCCCTTCTTCCTATTACTAACTCTGTTATATTGATTACGAACTGCGTCCGTAAATCCTTCGTCACGGAGTCGAAGAGTGATTAAAAGAAGCACTTAAAAAATCGCTTAGACTTTGCCAAACATTTCAATCACGCACAGACCTATTGCCATTTGTAGGCACACCAGGATTTGAAAAGGTTGCCAGAAGCATTCGCGTTTAAGAAATGTATATAGCATTAAATCGTCATCATTACATGTCTTGCTAGCTGGTTTGCACGATCATGCCCCTGCACATCCTCCGTTCCCTTGCACTATGTATCAGTCGTTTTGCTATAGTATGTCCACATCTGTTTGCCTTCATTCACGATCAATTATTTTGAAACCCGGGAAGGTTAACCCGGTCAACAAATGCCCGCAGAAGTCGGATGTGTCGGCCTAACGGCGCAAGAACGCAGCTCTGCTGTAAACAGGCACAACGCAATCACATCCGAAAAAAAACTCCGGATGAACGAAGAAGAAGAAGAATTATTTTGAAAACTGTCTGTTGCATCGTTATGAAATTTTTCCAGCCGTCTTATATTTACCCCCACCCAAGGAATATGTCTTTGATAGGTCCAAAAACAACTTAAATCATTGAAAGCGGCAACATTCCTTTGATGTTTTGCTGAACAACTAGTGATTTCTTGCTAACAAAGTTATTTTTACGGTAATGGGAGACCTGCAAATTCTGATTACACACAAAGGCGTATTCGGATTCGTATGAGAGTGGGTGCAATGAAAGAACTAGCTTAAAATCGACAGGGTCGGCTGCATTGCACCGGGTTTTATCCTATATAGCTCAGTTTCTTTCCGCAGCGCGGAAAGCGTCGCACAAAGCACGAATTCCGTAGCTCCAGCGACGACCCTCGGGAGTCTCCGAAAAAATGCACTCGTGAAATGAAGGACGCAGCTCGGAATCGAACATACAACATTCGGAGCCCGAGTCAGACGGCTTGACCACTTCACCACGGAAAATCCCGAGAGGGGTGCAATGTGTAATATTAGTAAAGACAGAGAATTTACAGAGGCACGGGGTAATTTGTAAATTAACAGGAAAGTAGAAGGAATATATTTCTTACCTTATTTTTCTTTTCCTTCTTGTTTCTTCAGTTGATGCTAATGCTGTAATGTTTAGGGCCTGCAATTCGTCTGAATAGTTGGAGCAAAATATCCCAGTAAGTGTGTACGTAGATTAAGGTCTGCGATCTGCTCAGACCTTAATCTGTGTCGGACGATTCCAGTAGGTTGATGATTGCTCTCGGTTGCATAAAATTCAATCCAGTCAGTCAGTAAAGTCAGTCAGTACAGTCAGTAGTCAGTCAGTCAGTCAGTAAAGTCAGTCAGTTAGTCAGTCAAGTCAGTCAGTCAGTCAAGTCAGTCAGTTAGTCAGTAAAGTCAGTCAGTCAGTAAAGTCAGTCAGTTAGTCAGTAAAGTCAGTCAGTCAGTCAGTCGGTCAGTAAAGTCAGTCAGTCAGTAAAGTCAGTCAGTCAGTAAAGTCAGTCAGTCAGTCAGTAAAGTCAGTCAGTCAGTAAAGTCAGTCAGTTAGTCAGTCAAGTCAGTAAAGTCAGTCAGTCAGTAAGGTTAGTCAGTCAGTAAAGTCAGTCAGTCAGTAAAGTAAGTAAGTCAGTCAGTAAAGTCAGTCAGTCAGTCAGTCAGTCAGTAAAGTCAGTCAGTCAGTAAAGTCAGTCAGTCAGTAAAGTCAGTCAGTTAGTCAGTCAAGTCAGTAAAGTCAGTCAGTCAGTCAGTAAAGTCAGTCAGTTAGTCAGTCAAGTCAGTCAGTCAGTAAAGTCAGTCAGTTAGTCAGTCAAGTCAGTAAAGTCAGTCAGTCAGTAAAGTCAGTCAGTTAGTCAGTAAAGTCAGTCAGTCAGTCGGTCAATAAAGTCAGTCAGTCAGTAAAATCAGTCAGTCAGTAAAGTCAGTCAGTCAGTCAGTAAAGTCAGTCAGTCAGTAAAGTCAGTCAGTCAGTTAGTCAGTCAAGTCAGTAAAGTCAGTCAGTCAGTAAAGTTAGTCAGTCAGTAAAGTCAGTCAGTCAGTAAAGTAAGTAAGTCAGTCAGTAAAGTCAGTCAGTCAGTCAGTAAAGTCAGTCAGTCAGTAAAGTCAGTCAGTCAGTAAAGTCAGTAAAGTCAGTTAGTCAGTCAAGTCAGTAATGTCAGTCAGTCAGTCAGTAAAGTCAGTCAGTCAGTAAAGTCATCAGTCAATAAAGTCAGTAAAGTCAGTCAGTCAGTCAGTAAAGTCAGTAAAGCCAGTCAGCCAGTCAGTTAGTCAAGACAGTCAGTCAGTCAAGTCAGTCAGTTAGTCAGTCAAGTCAGTAAAGTCAGTCAGTCAGTCAAGTCAGTCCAGTCAGTCAGTCAGTAAAGTCAGTCAGTTAGTCAGTCAAGTCAGTCAGTAAAGTCAGTCAGTAAAGTCAGTCAGTTAGTCAGTCAAGTCAGTAAAGTAATTTAGTCAGTCAGTCAGTCAGTCAAGTCAGTAAAGTCATTTAGTCAGTCAGTCAGTAAAGTCAGTCAGTCGGTAAAGTCAGTCAGTCGGTAAAGTCAGTCAGTAAAGTCATTTAGTCAGTCAGTCAGTAAAGTCAGTCAGTCAGTCAGTCAAGTCAGTCAGTCGGTAAAGTCAGTCAGTCAGTCAAGTCAGTAAAGTCATTTAGTCAGTCAGTCAGTAAAATGCCTGTTTGTACTCCGTGAGATGTACGGGTATATGGTGCAGCCCCAATAGTTTATATCAACTGGCACTGGGTGAGTGATGTGGTCAGTATCACACCTGCCGCATTTACTTCCGGTGAAAGTTCTTGGTACTCATTGTAGGCTGGGTAGACCTGGGAGCCCAGGTCGGTGAACAGGAATCCCCGACTCGGGGGGGGGGGGGGGGATTCGAACATACACTCACCGGGTCGGCACTCAATACTCTGTCATGACTACCCACTGCCGCCCATAGCCGACTTCTAAATCCACGCACCGAGCGGTTGTGCCCGGTTGTTGCTCTGAAAAAACAAAACATGGTGTGGACAGGACTCTTAGTGTACACTGCTAGAACATCAAGTCAAGCGGAGCGGGGTTGTGAAGCTGGACAGGAGCACTATACTGGGATTCACAGAAGAATGGCGTTTGTCCGTCAAGGATGATGATGACCATTCATTTCATCCAGTGTGGTTGAAAGCCTGTAGCCGTGGGTTCTAACATGGCTGGTAAGGCCTATGTTAGCTCGAAATGTTCTTTGACAATGTGGGCAAAGAATACTTGACGTTCCGGGAGGAGGATTTCTGCAGTGGTTCCCCCACCCCCAGCCTTACTTTCGCAGCTTTGCAGCCCTGTTTGCTTCACAAGTGACTACACTCTTGCGTAATGATGTACGTCACACATTTTGGTCTTTGGCAGCAGTCTCCCAAGTGTTGATCAAAGAAGAATAGTCAACCAACTGATAACTTGTGTCATAAGTCGCTACCTGCTGAGAACGATCCTGAGAGCGGGAGAGGGGGGGGTATCTGAGCACTTAAGGACGATGTGCAATGAGGATGATATATCATCGTGTTGCCAAGTACCGGTTAACAAGCGGCAATAGACGGCCAAAACTGCTCACTTTCTGCTATTTCCCGCCACTGATAAATAGTTCAGTTGGCATATTTGTGTTATCAGTTGTCATAATTTTTATCGGCCCCAAATATTGACTTCCTGTCCCCTAAGAATGGTTATGTCATTGTGTTTATTGTTCTAGTTACGATAACATCTTGCAGGAAACGCTGGTTGTTTACTTCACGTGAACAGTGTGTCAGTCAGTTAGTCAGTCAGTCAGTCAGTCATGTCACTCAGTCAGTCATTCCTTCCCCCAACTTAGTATGGAATCTGTTTAGAAGAAAGAAAACAAACAAGACCCAAAGCAAAAAACACGCGAGGCGTCAATGATGTGATAGGGCTTCACCCTTTTGTGGGCCTGAATGCACGGAGGCATGAGTGACCAGTGTTCCCCTCACGTAGCGAGACGACGAGCGCATTCGTCGAATCTAATCTCGACCGCCCTCAAGACATCAACAACGTAGCTCCCTCAGCCACGCTAACGAGCACGTCAGAAGAAGTCAAGCTTGCATACAGTCAGGATACGCCGACCTTTGAGAAGTGCAGAATTTAGTGAAACACATGCTACCTGAAAGGGGGACGACAAGGATGATATTACCAATGCACGCTGTGTTCTTCTAAACGGTCTAGCCTAGTTGGGTTACTGATTGACTTGTAAAATCTGATCTGGTTGGGTTACTGATATAACTTTGTTGGGTTACTGATTCACTTGTAAACACTCTAACTTTGTTGGGTTACTGATTCACTTGTAAACACTCTAACTTTGTTGATTACTGATTCAATTGTAAACACTCTAACTTTGTTGGGTTACTGATTCACTTGTAAACACTCTAACTTTGTTGGGTTACTGATTCACTTATAAACACTCTGACCTGGTTGGGTTACTGATTCACTTATAAACACTCTGACCTGGTTGGGTTACTGATTCACTTGTAACCACTCTGACCTGGTTGGGTTACTGATTCACTTGTAACCACTCTGACCTGGTTGGGTTACTGATTCACTTGTAAACACTCTGACCTGGTTGGGTTACTGATTCACTTGTAAACACTCTGACTTGGTTGGGTTACTGATTCACTTGTAAACACTCTAACTTTGTTGGGCTACTGATTCACTTGTAAACACTCTGACCTGGTTGGGTTACTGATTCACTTGTAAACACTCTAACTTTGTTGGGCTACTGATTCACTTGTAAACACTCTGACCTGGTTGGGTTACTGATTCACTTGTAAACACTCTGACCTGGTTGGGTTACTGATTCACCTGTAAACACTCTAACTTTGTTGGGTTACTGATTCACTTGTAAACACTCTAACTTTGTTGGGCTACTTATTCACTTGTAAAAGCTCTGACCTGGTTGGGTTATTGATTCACTTCTAAACACTCTAATTTTGTTGGGTTACTGATTCACTTGTGAACGCTCTGACCTGGTTGGGTTACTGATTCACTTGTGAACGCTCTGATCTGGTTGGGTTACTGATTCACATGTAAACACTCTAACCTGACTGGATTACTGATTCACTTATAAACACCCTAACCTGGTGGGGTTACTGATTCACTTGTAAACGGTCTGACCTAGTTGGGTTACTAATTCACTAAGCAAATATAGGCGAGTTGTGGCTGAGAGGCTCAACCTCAACCTCAGTTTACCCTCTGTAAAGTTCATGCAACATAATAGGTAAATACAAAACTTGGACCGGCAATATTTTCAAACACTGCATAGGCATTAAAAATACACCATATAGATAGAGCCCGTGACCTTGAATGGAGTCTGTTCAGAGGAAGCAAACCTATACACAAAGCATGCCGAAGTCGGATATGGAGGTACGTAGTTAGGTGTGACGTGCTCCCCTCAAAGAGCTAAACAGCCATGGACTTAACACTATGTACTCAATACACCTTGATGTGTTTAAAAGGGTCCTTTATTTAGCTTTACTACCCGATCCTCATGACGCGCTGCAGGGAAGGGGTTACGAATGCAAATCGTCATCCCGCATATCTCGTTCGAAACACAGCTGCTGGCGATTTGGAGCACATTGCCTTGCGTTGGTTTCCATACATTGGTATGCGTCCCGGTAGTTCAGAAAGCAATGGCAAACTACTTAACGTAAACTTACCCAGGAATCACACACAGCCACAAAATGCTGGAGTTTACTGTTACATCCTCTAAAGGTTATGCAAATATACTTAACTATATTATCACTGGATTACGGACGCGATTCGTAAGCCCGCTTACCCGTGTTCGAAACACAGCGGCGACCGATTTGGCAGCAGATCGCGTTGCGCTTGGTTTTAACAAGTTGGTATGGGAGCCAGTCGTTTCAAGCAATGGCAAACTACTGAACGTAAACTTGCCTAGACATTAACAACAGCAGTACAATACTGGTGTTGATAGCGATGTCCTGTAAAAAACCTCAATGAGCCACGATAATCACGATAGTAACTGGCTCCTTGATGTTTACCTATGTAACGACACGAATACCAAGACAAGAGAATCAGTGGTAATATCACAGAATTCGAGTATTCCCAAATGTACATGTATGGTCAGTAGTCTAATTTGGGGCAATAGAATATACTCAAATAAAAGTCCACTTCGCCACAGAGACTGCCGTTATACTATACTGTATACTCAAATACCTCACTGACAGCCACAAAATGCTGGAGGAGACTGCAACGTCCTGTCCATTTGGCACATAAGTCTAAAAGAAGCCGATTTCCGTGTAATCAATTAAACAGCGTATTCGGTACACCCTTATCATTGGAAGTCAGAAATGTTACACAGAAGCCTTCTTAAGGATACTCGTATATTAGAACTTAGGTAATATGCATGGGAAATCTTCAGGGCCAGAGGTGTCAAACATCCTTTCACTGGAACCCACAGGACAAACAAAATAGTGGGAGACCTAACACGCAAGGAGACGAGACATAGTAGCAGAGATGAGCAAAGTGAGGAGGACACGAAGCGAGCTGCAGGAGTTAGCAAATGATAGAGCTGCTTTTTTCGTGAGCTGATTGAGGGCCGACGTTCCAGTAGTGGATAAACACAGAAGAAGAAGAAGATGTTGATGATAATGATGATGATGATGATGATGATGACATCGAAAATGACGAAGCAGACTATAAGTAGTGTTATTTTACAGCAGAAAGTTAGTTAGTTAGTTAGTTAGTCGACAGATCATCCTCGTTGCACATCGGACCATTCAGTCCATAAGTGCTCGGATCCCCTCCTTAGCAAATCCCGCAGCGTGTAGCGGCTAACGACGCCAGTTCTGTGTTGGTTTATCAATCTTCTTTGGCTTCCTGCGTAGTGTTCTTGTTTGGCCACCCCTCTTTTAATTTGCTGCTCTCGCAGTCTGGCCATTGTTGTAGATTCACAGTCATCACTTGGTTCTTGCAAAAGTCTCACTTCTCGTAGAGCATTCAGAATGTCAGCCTGGTCCATGGCGCGTCCGCCCTCCACAGTAGCCTCACCTGCGAGCTTGTCAGCCCGCTCATTTCCTTGTACTCCCGCATGCCCTGGCACGAAGATGAAACTAATCTTTGCCAGCCGAGACCGCTTCAGAGGCAGCAACCATTCTCTTCGGATCGACCCCTCCTCTATCCTCTTGATCATGTTCATTGAGTCGCTAAGGAAACAAGCCCTAGTGAATGTCTGTGTCTCGAGCCATGTTATTGCTTTACTTACTGCCATGACTTCCATGGTCAGGCTACTTGTGGTTTCAGTGAAAGCACCAGAGTCCTCCTTCACAATTCTCCCTCCGGCCCGAGCTGTAAAGGCCCATGAGCTTCTCACATGTCGGACGACCGACCCATCTGTGTAGATGACCGCGTCACTGTCTAGCGAATTCTCGAAAATCAACGCTTGTACTTCAGCCTCAACAGCAGCCGGATTTTCTTGTCTGCATTTTCTATCTAGTTGGATGCAAACTGAAAAGGATGTGCAGAAGTCTGTTGGCACTTGCACCCACTCCTCGCCAGGTTCTAAGTCCTCAAGTGAACACACCTGTTGAAGAATGTCTTCGGCTTGACCCATCCACGACCGTCCTCTTTTTAACCTGCTGCCCTTCACCTTCCTAATTTCACTATGCAGTGGATGCTGTGTGTTTGCGTTAATTCTGAGGTAGGCGCGTGCCCTGCAAACTTGCATTCTCTCTTCAATGGTTGGAAAATCAAGAAGGTAGCGCATCGCCCTGCATGCTGTATCTCTTGTACATCCAAGAATAATGCGCATAGCTTCATTCTGTATCCTTTCCATCCTTTCTATCTGCTTATGGCTGACAGTCAGGATTGCCATTGCATACTCCAAAACAGACATGTCCAGCCCCTCGTACAGAAGACATAGATGGCGCTGCTCACAGTTTGCTGCCGCCATCACCCGCATCGCTGCCAAACCCCGCTTGGCCTTTGTTATCACCTGGTCTATGTGCACATTATAAGCAAGGCTTCGATCAAACCGTATCCCCAGGTAATTCATTGCCTGCGTTCTTTCCACCGTCTCTGAACACAGCATTACAGTTGGTGTTGGATTGTTGACAATATGATTATTCAACGAGAACCAAGTCACTGTTGCCTTTGTTGGGTTGACCATTGCCCCAGCTTCATCACACCAAGTACTTATGCGATTGAGTTCGGTTTGTAGTTCCACAGCAACCTCCTCTCTATCCTTACCCTGACGATACACTAAAACATCATCGGCATATGACAATGTCCTGCCAGGTCCAGTGATCTGCTCACTGGTGATTCTCACTGTGTAGGCGTTGAACAGTACCGGAGATAATGGTGATCCCTGTGGTAGGCCAGGATATATTGTTGTTGGTTCCGAAGTCCAACTGCCACATCTAAAAACTACTTTCCGTTGGAAGAGGGCTGCAGCGATCCAACTAAGGAGGAATGGACTTACGTTTAGTTCAAGAAGCTGAAACATTAAAAAATCCAGTGGTACTCTGTTGTATGCGTCCTCAAGATCAATCGCTGCAGCAACGGTTTCAGTGCCTGAGTGGAAACCTTCATAGACATCATGGGCAAAGACTGCTGCATTGGTCCAGGTTTCTCTTTTTGGACGGTACCCACCCAGGGTAGGTGGGAAAACACCTTGCCTCTCTAGTTGGCTTGATATTTTCCTGGCAATTACCTTCTCCAGCAGCTTGCCTATTGTATTCTGCATGGTTATAATTCGATATCCCTGAATTTTTTGTGTGGTCTTTGTCAGGCTTCGGCAAGGGAATCAGATAGCTGTGTAACCATTCCTCCTTGATGCTAGCACTCCCTATACTGTTGTTGTACATGTCTGCTAGTTTCTCTAGCTCATTGTCGGTACACCTATTTATGTCGTCGTATCTTATGCCATCAGGACCTGGAGCACTGTTTTTTGATCGTCGAAGCACAGCCTTGATTTCTTTCACTGTCACTGTGTCTTCATCCGAAGTGTTCTGGGCCTTGCATCTGTCTGAGGTGACCTCCTTGGCCAGATTCCGGCCTCCCATGTCTGTCTGGTTGCTCTGCTCAAGGTAGCGTTCAAAGAGGGCTTTGCCCTTGTCCTCGTCAGTCCTCTGCCAGATGAGGTCAGCACCTTGGAAGTCAGAAATGCTCTTATTCTTGACTACACCACTCATGCTTTTATGTAGTCGCCAGAACAATTTCAGTGACTTGTCTGTGCTTACTCTTTGACACACCTCTGCCCATTTTTCGCTTTTAACCACCTTGACCAGTTTTTTGAAATAGCTTACTTTTGTGTGCATCTCTCTTTCTAAGTGCAAGCAGGGACTAGGATGACCAGCTCTGTTCTTCTTGGCATTTTGCCATCTCCTTACAGCACTACGCTTATCCACCCAAGCCTTCTCCACCTCGAAACTCCACCACGGTGGCTGCTCCCAGCTTTTTTTTCCTGCCCTGAAACGTTCTGCGCTTGTCACGTCTTATTTTACTCACCACATCTTGCCCTGTACTGTCATACTGGAACGTCTTTACCTTTAGCTTGTGCTGGTTGGTTCTGTCTTTCTCCACCAATATGCTGCAAGGGTGGTGGTCGCTGCCATGGTGTCCTAGGACACCCCATCTACACACTGTAGTGAGTGAAGGTGAAACTAGCGCCAGATCAATAGCACTGTCCTCATCGCCTGGACGGCTTGCTGTCCTGGTGACACAGCCACTGTTGATACAAACCAGGTCGATGGTTTCCAGTGCAGTCTCGAGCTCCTCCCCTTGTGTATTGGAGGAAGTGTTTCCCCATGATCTGCCTTTAGCGTTGAAGTCACCACAGAAAATAACATTTCTCTCGTGGCCTAATATGCCACTTAAGCACTGCCACTTCTGGGCGTCCACACTCGCATTGCGGGCATAAACATTAACCAACACGAATGGTATACTGGAATGAACTCTCAACGCCTGTATTTGTATATCGTCACTGTCCCAACTGGACATGTCTAGCTCTGACTGCCACCATGCTGTCGCGAACGAGAATCGCCGTTCCCAGATGTCGTCTGTTGTAGAAACATTTGAAGCCGGCAATTCGGAGTAGCTGATCGCCCAGTCTCGTCTCCTGGAGTGCTACAATGTCGTTCCTGTTTTCTAAAATAGAGCCCCGTTGTTTTACACTGGCACAGTTCCAATATAGAATACGGATGTTCCTGAGTCCTAGACGGTGACACTTGAGTCTAAAACGTCTCAAACCACCGCGCTTACCTTGCTTCTTTCTCCTGCGCGGCTACCACGCCGCTTCGTTATGTTGACTGCTGACCGCTCGGAAAACACACGTTGTTCCACCATGTTGAAAAAACGTAAACACAGACTGCTGAGAACCACACACGCTGCTGAAAATTCACTCAAGGATGGCTTCGCTCGATGCACGAACTCCGTAGCACCCGCGCAGATCTTGAGTAGAAACTCCTGGTTTTACATCCTGGCACACCAATTACACGCAAGAGATGAATAAATCCATCCCCTACGCGAAAAAGTTAACGAACACAAAACAACACGACCGTCCGTCGCCATCTTGAAACCGAAAGTCCGGTCATTTCTGTTGTGACGCTGTCTGAACCGGGGCAGCAACGGTTTCCTCTTGTTAAGCTGTATCATGTATCGCAGAAAGTTCAGCAGTACAGCCAATGAGAATGAATAGCACAGTTATTGTGATAGCGCCTGTAGATGAGGTCGCAAAAGACAACCTTATCTTAACACCGACCAAGACCTTGATGCCCCTCTACGTGGTGCCACTTAACAACAGGCTAGGTCTCCAGTCTGGCTAATGTTCCAGCGTTCATCATGCATTTCCATAGATGTAACGTTCCAGTATAAGTCTTCCACAGCTGGCTGGTTTCTGATCTTGGGAAGGGAAATGTGGGCTTTGCAACACAACGTTCTTGAGGGTGGCATTTCTGTACCGGGTGGGGAGGAAAGTCGTTACACCACCCTCACTTCAAAAGATGCAAAGCCCCTTTCATGTCGCAGGCCACCTAAACGTCAAAGCACCGAGCTTAAGAGTTGCAGTTAAGTTTTCCAAATATCTACAACCCCATCAACCAAGCATTTTATTACAGACTCGCGCACAACGGAAACGCATCGTGGATATTCTTCTTGTTAATCTCGTTCCTCTTTCGAGAGCTGTGCGTCACACATCCTTATGCACCTCGAGGGTCGGTGTGTTTGATTTGAGCGTGCATTCGTGTTACCTTCAGCCTGCTACCTCAGGTGGGATCTGTCTACGGCAAGGTCGACTTCCTGTAGACATATTCCACCTTGGGCGGCAATCTTCATCTTCCCGTTGGGAGGCTCCCTTTCCTATCAAGTTTCCAGGGTATTATCCTTGTGGCCTACTCAGCTAATTTCACCTACCGTGGGATTGTTAACTTACTCAACTTTGCAATCGGGACTTCCTTTTTTTCGTCCTTGCCCGGCAAGACTGAATATCTGAACACACTGCTCAACAGGTCAGGGGATTTAATTTGAAACTGGTTCTTGTAAAAATGTCCAGCCCTATGTTGGGATTTGAACCCGGTAACTGCGGTGATCACTGCGACTTCAACCACGCACCCCTCATCGCAGACATGAAAAATAAGTAGTCAACATGCTTTGGCTATACTATGAGAAGACACTGTGAATGCATTGTTGTAATTGGGAAGATCGGTTTAAAAAAAAGACGGAGAGAGGACAGCATGGGGTGAAAAGACAAAGGCATTATTGTATACCATGGTGAGAAAGCAGTGGAAAGATAATACACATGCAATGTTAATGAGCAGGTAATTGATGATCAGTATCGCAGTAATACGAGACTTCCGATTGGATTTCTTAACGTGACATAGTTGCAGGCCGAATAATTTAAAATGACTCTGGCTGGCTTAGCACACTTGTACTGGTTATTGGAGAAAGACCTTTTTTTTGGGTATCAGATTTGGGTTTGGGAAATTGCGAAGCCGGCAGGTTAAGTTGTGATCATGTAAAGGTGTAACAATTTAAAGCTGTAGAGGTGTAACAATTAGAAGCTGTAGATATGTAACAGTTTGATGCTGTAGGGGTGTAACAATTTGAAGCTGTAAATGTGTAACAGTTTGAAGCTGTAGATGTGTAACAGTTTCATGCTGTAGGAGTGTAACAATTTAAATCCGTAGAGGTGTAAGAATTTGAGGCTGTAGCGATGTAACGATTTGAGGCTGTAGAGGTGTAACAATTTGAAGCTGTAGAGGTGTAACAATCTGAAGCTGTAGAGGTGTAACAGTTTGAAGTTGTAGAGGTGTAACAATTGAAGTTGTTGAGGTGTAACAATTTGAAGTTGTAGAGGTGTAACAATTTAAAGCTGTAGAGGTGTAACAGTTTGAAGCTGTAGGGTTAAAACAGTTTAAAGCTGTAGAGGTAAAACAATTTAAATCTGTAAGGGAGTAACAATTTGAAGCTGTAAAAGTGTAACAGTTTGAAGCTGTAGAAGTGTAACACTTTGAAGCTGTAGATGTTTAACAATTTGAAGCTGTAGAGGTGTAACAATTTGAAGCTCTAGAGGTGTAACAATTTGAAGCTTTAGAGGTGTACGAAATTGAAGCTCTTGAGTTGTAACAATTTGAAGCTGTAGAGGTGTAACAATATGAAGCTGTATAGTGTAACAATATGAAGCTGTTGAGGTGTAACAATATGAAGCTATTGAGGTGTAAGAATTTGAAGCTGTAGAGGTATAACAATGTGAAGCTGTAGAGTGTAACAATTTGAAGCTGTAGAGGTGTAACAATGTGAAGTTATTGAGACGTAACAATTTGAAGCTGTAGAGGTGTAACAATGTGAAGTTATTGAGGCGTAACAATTTCAAGCTGTGGAGGTATAACTGTTCGTGGTCTCGCATACCCGCATTCAAAACACAGCTACGGGCGATTTGGCAGCAGACCGCCTTGCGATGTTTTTACGAAATGGTATGGGTGCCGGTCGTTCAGAAAGCAACGGCAAACTACTGAACATAAACTTGCCAAGATATCACAACAGCAACAACAACAAAAAAAAAATGCTGGTGTTGACTGCAAAGGATATCCTGTAAAAGATATGCAACTAACGGTTTTTTTTTTTTTAGATGTGTAACAATTTGAAAACGATGTGACCAAGAGGTGTTGACTCATGTTGCTGAACCAAAAACAAACGTCCCACATTAATAATTAGACAAAAAAGCAACGGAAACCCGAGGTGTAGGAAACTGAAAAACTATGAAGGTACAGACACATATCCGAAGAAGACACTATCGTGTGGAAACGTCTCTCGTGTGATTTTGTTGTAACTCTGCAGGGGCGCAACCTGCCCCGCCTGTTTAACGTTTCTGTGTGGCATGATGCCAACGTCAGAGACAGAATCCGGATAAATATTACCCGTGGCCGGGCGAGGCCGTTTCAATACACGGGATCGATCTCAACATCTAGATCCTAGCAACAATCAATCCATCAGGGTCTTTGTGCTTTGCACTCAGGAAATTGCCCGATTAACGTGTAAACACGCCTGTAAGTTTGATTTTTAATCGGACAAATCTGATGTCTGATTCTGTATTCCCACGCTAGCAGTTTGATATTTATTTTCTTATCTGGTTTGAACAGACGGTTTCTAGTGTATCATCATCATCATCATCATCATCATCATCATCATCATCATCATCATCATCATCATCATCATCATCATCATCATCATCGTCATCGTCGTCATCGTCGTCATCGTCGTCATCGTCACCACCACCACCACCACCCCACCACCACCACCACCACCACCACCACCACCACCACCACCACCACCACCAACATCATTATCATAATCATCATCACCACCATCATCATCATCATCACCACCACCACGACCAGTATCATCATCATCACCACCACGACCAGTATCATCATCATCATCACCACGACCAGTATCATCATCATCAGCACCACCACGATCATCATCATCATCATCATCATCATCATCATCATCATCGCCACCACCACCACCACCATCATCATCATCATCATCATCATCATCATCATCATCATCATCATCATCATCATCATCATCATCATCATCATCATCATTACCACCAACATCATCATGATCATCATCCAGTGACTTGTCCTGTGCAGGACTCTGTCTCTATAACTGTCAACTGTCTACTGTCTATAGTACCTTTCAAAGGTCTCTAGCACCTTTAATTGTAGGGCAGGGGGCTCTTGAACCTGAGAAAGTAAGGCCGCTTGGCTAGTGCAGTCACCGCGAACTGTGCAAGTTAGGGTTTTCTTTCTGCCCCGACATAAAAACACCCACACCTGACCGAAGAAGGAGAACTCTGCGTTCTTGGCCACTCGGCCAGCCGCTCACTGTCTCTATAACAGTCTTTCGAGATGTCTCTCTATCAGAAGCCACATCCCATCTGCCGTGTCTCCACCTTACAGTCGTAGGTAGGGTTTCGTGCTCCAGTGACTCTAAGACAGTGGTTCTCAACCTTTTTTGGCCCGTGCCCCCCTTCACCATATTTTCAGAACATCATTCCCCCCCTTTCGTATTTCCTACCTAAAATTGTGGCCCGTGCCCCCCTTCACCATATTTTCAGAAAGTAATTCCCCCCTTTCGTATTTTTTACCTAAAGATCCCACCCAGCCCCTACACAGTATACGTAATAATGGAAGTTAAATTTAACAGCACATACTAAAACAAGTCTAGACGTCCACATAATACGTACAGAACCTTACAGTATGAAGGGAAAAACAATTTCAAGTAATCGGTTCTTGTATTAACGTGATCTTGAAATAATCTTAATTCCCCCCTGGAAACCCTAAAATCCCCCCACCCCCACCCCCGAGGGGGGGGGGGGGTTAATTCCCCACCAGTTGAGAATCACTGCTCTAAGAGTTATAACGACGGTTAGTGCAGCTACTGGTAGGGTCTCCCATCTCGGCCCAAGAAAGACAGAAACCCGGTGCTCTGTAAATAGGCTGGAGACAGTCAAAAGGCTGGGGACAGCAAACCCGAAAACATTCTTCTCGAAGTCGGATGTACTGAGTCACATCATCA
>JACEFZ010005628.1:0-7500 GCA_014155875.1 Cepaea nemoralis
AATTTTTATTTTTCCATTTTTTTTGCGGCCAAGCTTCGTGAGGAGGAATAGCTGACGTACCAGCGCCCGATGGATGGCACTGGATAGTGTCATTCCATGTGATTGTACAATATCTTTGATGTCGTTAATCCTTTTTCTTCTCTGGCGTCCTCTTGCTCTCGTCGCAGATGTTCTTTGGTGTAGGGCCAGTGCTGGTTGTTGATGGTGTTGCATTCTAACGAGATGGCCAAGCCATTTGATCTTCTGTCTTTCAATATATGTGGCTCAAGGTGTTGATTTAAATATCTGTTTGATAACATCATTTATTATTCGATCTCGGATAGTTAAGTTGGCTGCTCTCTTCAAGCATCTCATCTCGCAGGTGTTGATTTTGCGTAATTGTGATTTGGATAATATCCACATTCCACACAGGTAACATAGGATTAGTGTGAATATGCTATGTATTATCTGTGTGTTGCTGACAAAGGTATCTTTGGATGTTTCAGTATGGGTGATCGTTGATGTATAAGTTAATATTGGTGATCCCGGGAATGCAAACCCGATAAAAAAACGCCCGCTTAAAGTCGGATGTGTTAGCCTAAGGGCGCATAACGTGACACACCGCAATTACGTTTGAAAAAAAAAATAAACACCCCGGATGAACGCAGCAGAAGAAGAAGTATGGATGATAGTTGATATATAAGTGGGTATGGTAGCTAAAGACCCATGTACACGCCTCCATGCGCATTGGTGTTATATAGTGCTGGACTAATATTTGTATCGACTAGTGGGCACTAGTTGGGTGACGTGGTCAATATCATGTCGACCGCTTTGACTTCCCTAGACTTTTCCTCGTACCTATTTCTTGTTAGGCCGACCTGGGAGCCCAGGTGTAAATCCGCCTCGAAGTAGATTCGAACACATGATCTTTGGATAGGCCGGCCGGCAGGCAGGCTTCAAGCTACTGCGCCACACCGGCTCGCGTATCTCAGAAACCATAACATATTATCGCATGGTGCCGTCAAAACATGAAACATTTATGAAAGACCTGTATAATTGTCGTGAAAAAAATGAAACTACGAAAGATCCAAAGTGGCAGTAATACATTTGCAACGATGTGTTTGTAAATTCTAGATGATCCTTTAGACTATCGCAAATCGTTTTGCTTCCAAATCGCCGGCAGCTGCTTTTGAACCCTGGGCCGTGAATGATGAAACTGCGTCTCACTATCCTCTACGCTACTGAGCCAGTTAATAATAAGAATAAAATTTTCTTTCTTTTTTCTTTGAGCAGTGCCACGTCCTCGTTGCTCTACGATGTGTACACCAGCAAAGTTGCAGCAATTGGGGCACCAGGAATTGGTAGAATCATGACATTCGCAGATGCTGTGCTTGTGTACAGATAGGGAAAAGACAGGGAAAGAATGGCTGAAGACTTACAGTCGGCAGTAAACAGGAAGGCAGAGTGGTGCGTGGACTCAGGGACCGTAATGAATCCAGACAAGGCATCGGTTGTGTGGTATTCCCTGGATAACCGAATCGTAAAGGCTGATGTTCCATGTATTACATTGAATGGACGTCCTCTCAGTAGAGAGAGTAAATTGAAGTACTTGGAAATCACCTTAGACAGATTATGTCTTTTAAGGATCGTGTTGGAGGTTTTGGTGACGACGACTGGAAAGGGACTTAATGCAATGAGGGCGATGGTAGCAACCAGAATGAGCAGAAGATGCTTTACATGCTCATTCAGCAGTTAATAATTTCTGTCATTGAGTATGGTTTGGGGATGCTGACAGTATCAAAGAGCCAGCTTGAAAAGTTGGAGCGCATACAGAATGCGGCCATGCGGGTGATTCTGAGATGCAAAAGGACACACCAATTGTATGCTTGAGGCATATCCTTGCACTACCAACAATTGCGGACACGCACAGGGTCCTTCAAGCCATATGGTACATGAGAGTCGCTGCAGTCAGCGATCCCCCCCCCCCCTTTTTTTTTGCACGAAGTCATGGATATGGTCAAGAGCCATAGACTGAGAGGAGGCAGGTCCGGGATGGCACAGGAAGAAATATCTATCAGCCAGGTGTGTGAGATAGAGAACATTGATCGTCGAAACCAGTGGGTAAAAGTATCGGAAGACATGTCGGACTGGCACAAGGTAACACTAGGTCGTGAGTGCAGAGAATGGGCAGCGGGCCGCACAGAGTTTCAGGTGCAACAACTGATCCAGAGTAACACACATCAAGGTGACATAGTAATCTACACCGTTGGATCAGTGGTGAGAAACACACGTAGTGGTTGGGGTTTAATTGCGAAGGCTAATGGACGATGCTTGAAAAAGGAGAGTCTGACATATGAGGCTACAACCTCCAGCACGAGAATGAAAGTGGAAGCAGTAACAACAGCCGTCTGATAGATGGAAGTGACCCCTACAATACACATTGCATTCATTACGGACTCACAGAGTATGCTTAGTAAGGCGGAGAAACGAATGTTTCGTGTGGAATGGCTTGCCTCGCTTCAGAGGTCACAGATTGTGAGAATTGTATGGATTTACTGCCCTGATCATGCAGATGTGCAGGAGAATGAACAGGCTTATAGGCTGGCAGGAAATGCAGCTGTCGGTGGTAGATTACCTACCGACAAGGGAGAGGTGATCGGGCGCCAGGGGGAGAAAGTGGCGGAACAGACTGAGAACCCGTATGTGGAGGGGAAGATATGGCGGGGGATCGGCCATCTCGATGAATCTCAAAACTGAGAGGGAAGACCAGGAGAACATTCAATCAGACAGCGGTAGGAACGATTAGTGGTGTGACTCTTCTCTGGCTGTTGAACGAAGAGACGGAGCGCGCGTGGGAATATCATGAGTGCAGTGATGTGGGTGTTTAGTTCATAATTCATAACAGTGACAGAAAAAAAGAATCACAACAACGGAAATGAGATCCCTGAGAAGAATATTTCATGTATCAAGAATAGAGAAAATCAGAAATTAAGAAATCATGACTAACGTATGGGTTATGGCAGCACTAGATTTCATTAGAAAACAGCAAGTTAAATGGTTCGGCTACATAGCTAGGCTACCAAATAACAACATACCGCAACAAGCAATGATGTACAGTCGAAATGAAACCAAAAGAAGAGGTCGACCGTGTAAACGATGGACGGAGGGAATAACAGAGTCCAATGAAATCTCGATATATGAAGCCCATAAACGCATACTCTCCCCTGTGTATGATTCATATCGACATCGTAAAGTGCACGAGGGACAAGATGAGATGATGGACTCCCGTTGTTTATGCTTCACTTCGACAACGCAAAGTACACGAGGAACAAAATGAGATGAGATGAATATAAAACTGGTTTAGATAAAATGCAACTAATAGTAAACATTAAACACATAAGTCAAGAAATAAGCACCACACACATTACAGTGCAAAAAGCTGATTAAGAAGAAGCAGTCGAAAAAAAAAAAAAACACACTCACTTGTATAAAAAACAAAAACTAAATACACCAACGGGGTTATAAAATGAAAAAAAAGGTATATAATGAAGGCAGACAGATTGATTGATCACGTTCTTTTATAAGGACAGTCTGGCAAATATTGCGCTAAATTGGAGACAAAAGTACTTCAGCAGTACTAAAGGGAGCTGTAATTACTGTAGGATAGATTTTGTACTATTTATTTAAACGTGGTTTTTCCCCTTCGCTAAATAGAACTTTCTATACGCAAATATTTTTACTATTGTCTCTAGCGTTCATACGTGACCTCGCTGACTCCCTGGGGAGTCCATGTCTGCGATGTATCCTCGGCTTCTCTAGGGATTCGTGGGTTGAGGCTTAGGGGGTTAGTGAATGCAGCGTCACAATTTCCCTACATACCGGGCTGAGGGTTTGATACCAGCCGGCGGCGATTTGAAAGCATTGTTTTTTTGCGTTGATTTTGATCGTATGAGGGGCTGCCGTTCAGAAAGCAATGGCAAACTACTGGACGTAGAATTGCCCAGAAAATCTAAAATACTAGTAAATGGTGGGGTTGATTGCAATGTTCGTAAAAGGAAATGCATCTAATTTTGTTCTTTGATGAAAACAGGGTGATGACCAAAGCTGAGCGCTGTCACACTCTGGTCAGCCGATCATGCACACACTTCGTTGATAGCGTAAAGTGAGATGGCTTGGTCATAGATAGCGTTTACCAAATGCAGACATACCAAAGGACACAACAACAAACTGGGTCAAAAGGGGTTAACCACTGTAAACAGTCGTGAAGAATTAGAGCATCATGAGAAATGACAACACACAGATATAGTCAATTCAAAAAAAAAAGCACACACACGCAAATGTACACTAGATATTTCGATGAAACAAGGAGGACAGACAGTGTACAGTAACAGCACCACCATCAGATTCTAGTTTTACTGTCAAACGTCGTGGGAAAGAATAGTTAAAGTTTCAACGCCCTATGGGTAGCACTGGATAGTATCATTACTGTGTGATTGCACAATGTTTTTGATGTCGGCAATCCATTTTCTTCTCGGGCGTCCTTTTACTCTCGTATCAGATCTTCTTTGATGTAGGGTCAGTGCTGGTAACTGATGCTGTTGCATTCTAACAAGATGGCGGAACCATTTGATCATCCGTCTTTCAAAATATGTGGCACAAGGTGTTGATCCCACTGTTTGTCTGATAACATAATTTCTTATTCAGTCTCGGAATGTTCAATTGGCAGCTCTTTTCAGGCATCTCTTTTCGCAGAGGTGGATTTTGCAAAAGTGTGATTTAATGTCCAAGTTTGACATTGATGGTATAATGTTGGTGTAAAATATGCAATTTATTCTCTGTGGTTTAGTGGACATAGATATATTTAGATGTTTCAGTATGATGATAGTTGATATGTTAGCACAATTGCTTTTTGACATCTGATTTCGATTTCTCTGTCTATTCGGCCATCTTCTGTGATCACACTTTCTAGGATATCTAAATTCTGAAACTTGCTTCAGATGTGTACCATCTGTATATTTAGTGAACCAGGAGATCTGCTAACCTGCATGACCTCAGTTTTGGTAGTATTTATATTCATGTTATCATTCAACATATCTGGCAAAAGTGAACTATCTGAGGATGAAGGAGAACAGAAAATAATTATTTTGTTGGTGAAACAATGAATAACTGGCAAGTTGAAATCACGTTATATTTCTCATGTAGTAGTAGTTGCTGTCGTCGAAGTCGGTTTTGTTGTAGTTGGTGTTGTTACCGTCATCACAATCGTTGTTGTTGTTGTTGTTGTTGTCATTGTTGTTGTTGTTGTTGTCGTGGCGTTGTTGTTGCGTCTTCCTTTGTAGTCGTCGCCGTGTCGTTGATATTGTCGGATGTCACTATTATTGATGTCGTCGTCATTGTCGCTACTGTTATTATTGTTTTTATTGTTATTATTTTCGTCGCCGCTGTTGTTCTTCATCGTGGTTCTTGTTCTTGCTCTTATTGTACGAACCGCCTCATCCTAGCTGCTCACTCTGATACAACATAAAACATGCAGGACAGTTGTGATAACGTAGCTTCCAGCCCAGAAGCAGCCATCAAACTCACTTCTAACATGTGCGTGCAGTCTCCTAGCGCGTGTGTGAGACTGTCCCCAGTCATCGTGCGGAGTTGATGTGACTCTCTTTCCAGACTCTCGAAGAGTACAGCGTGTGTGGCCCTCTGTAGGCCTCCTTGCAGAGGACATAAAGGTCCCGAAGATGTAGAGATGGTTCTCATCTTTATCGACTTTGTCCAAGATGTCACAAAGGTCACGATCTTTCACGTTGTCAAAAGCTTTTAAAGAAAAACTATAATAAAACCGTTCAAGAGGTCAGCGGGGCCGAACGGATAAGAGTGCGGGTTCTTAAACATCCGGTGTGATGATGCCGCGATAGCGGGTTCAACCCCTACACCGATCAGTTGGACTAAAATGGTTCTCCTCGTCTTTGACTTGGGGACGGAAATTACAAGTGCCTCTGAAGTCGGAGTGGGTTCGCCTGATGGCAAGGGACACTAGTAATGCATCCATCATGTGTCATGCCGATAAGCCAGTTCACTCGATCACCAGAGTCGGGGATCAGCTCAGTGTTCCTGTCTCGATCATGCCACGTGGCCAAGCCATCCAGGTATTTACTGCTCTATCTTCACCTTGATCTCTTCCCTTCGATCTTGCCAGTTGTCACAAGGTTCTCCAATTTATTTCTTCTCATAACATGCCCAAATAATTTTGACTGTCTACATCTAATGTCTCTAATCAGTTTACGATCTTCATTTCTTTCTTGGAAGACTTGTTCATTGGCTTTTCTGTCTGTCCATGGTATTCTTTTCATTTTCCCCAGAAACCACATTTTCACAGCCATCAGATGTTTTTCAGCTTGACTGCTCATTGTCCACGCCTTCACATCCATACAAAAGTACAGGTTCTATGTAGCACTTCAACACTCTTTTCCGCGTTTCAATTGATATCTTTTTATTGGTCAGTATGGTTTTCTTCTTGCAAAAGGCTATCTTCGCTATGGCAATTCTTGTTCTAATCTCTTCAAGGCATCTCCCATCAGATGTTATGACTGTTCCGAAATAACTGTACCGATTAACTTGCTTAAGAATATGCCCATTTACTCGTATTGAGGAGCGGCTGGCCGAGTGGCTAGAATGCCGGACTCTCATTCGGGAGACCCGGCTTCGATCCCTCGGTAAGGTGTGGGATTTTTTTCTGTCTGGGGCAAAAAGAAAATCCTAACCTGCACAGTTCGCGGCGACTGCACTAGCCAGGCGGCCTTAATTCCTCAGGCTCAAAGACGCCTCTGCCATACACCGCAAGGTACTATATTGGCAGTAAATGACAGTCAATGACTCATATATTACATTGTGGTATTTCCTTCTTCCCAGTGACGATCATAATCTGTGTCTTCTTACTATTCAATTCTAACCCTAGTTGCTCACGGTGTGCAACAATATCTACTAAATGTCGCAGGTCCTGTTCATTGTCTGCAATCAAAACTGTCTCATCTGCATATCTAATGTTATTGTTGTGTCGTCCCCCAATGTTGATTCCTTCCATATCTTTTATATTTCTGAAAATATTTCACTGTACAGGGAAAAAAGATCTGGAGACATTACACATCCCTGTCTCACACCTCTTTTAATAGGCAGATATTGACCTACATCACTATCAATTCTTATGGCAGCTTGTTGTTTCCAATATATGTTTTTTACAAGTCTAAGGTCTTTCCCATCAATGCTTAGATCTGCCAGTATCTCTATCATGTTGACATGTCTTACTTTATAAAAAGCCTTTGTGTAGTCAACAAAGCAAAGATGTAGATCTTTGTTTACTTCTATAGAACGTTCAATTATGGTTCTCAGTATATACGCAGCATTTACTGTACCCTTGCATTATACAAACCCACATTGTTCTCCTATTTCGGGGTGTATTTGCTTCCTAACTCTTTGCATGATAATTTGTAGCAAAATCTGGGTGATGTGACTCATTATACAGTACTA
>JACEFZ010005628.1:12500-27500 GCA_014155875.1 Cepaea nemoralis
CCCTGTGGCAATCCTGGAACTAAGTTAATCATGGGAAGGGTGTGCAATACACACACAAAACAAAGATAACCAACATATTTATTTACTAAACAAAGTTAACAAAGAAGACGATGTTAGCAAAAAGATAGTTAGATCAGGCCTAATGTGCATATATCCGAATCTCACAAACTAAGCAGCAAAAGAGGTTAGGAGATTTGTGAAACTGACGTGTGGCTTTCAAAATACCATCAAGGTTTGGTTTGGAATTGCTGCATCCATTCAAGAGAATTGCTTTCAAATGTTCATCAGTCAATCTCGTTCGATGTGGTGACTTCACAGACTTCATTTTTGAAAATGTTTTCTCACAGACATAAGTTGTTCCAAACTCTGATGCCATACCAGCGGCACATTTCTTAAATTTTGGAAACTCAACATCAGGTAAACAGCGGTACAATTAAACAAGTTTTCCTTCTCTGTGCTTTTCTTTCAACATGTCATTTGCTTGCAAATCAATGAGCGAGTCCAACTGTAGTTCAACTGGCACATCATCTAGGTTACAATCAAACGGATTCAGGAAGAGAAGAATGTCACTCTCAATTCTGTCAAGATCTGAAAATCTCTCTAAACTCTTTGAAACAGTGAAAATGAGGAAGGTTTTCTCCTTCCAGTTGTGCTTCCAACAATGACAGCTTTCTCCGAAATCCTTTGATGGTTCTGTAGAGATCACAGACGAGGTAAATCTTTCCCTGAAGTTTCAAGTTCAGTTCATTCATATCCACCAAAAATGACAACTTTGACAGCCAGGTAGGATCTGACAGCTGTGAATCAGCTCTATCTTTTTCAGTGAGGAAAACATATATTTCGTTTTGGAGCATGTAAAAACGAAGCAGGACTTTACCGCAGCTGAGCCACCTGACTGATGTGTGATAAGGCAAGTCACATAAGTCAGAATCAATTTCTTCAAGAAAAGCCTGGAACTGGCGGTGATTGAGTGCATGTTCCCAAATGAAGTTCACAGCAGAAACGACTGGTTTCAATACACACACAATATCTAAGTCTTCCCACAGAGTACTTGCTGAAGTATGATGCATTGAATGAACAGAGCGCCCGGAATGTGCAAATCTTCCAACTGAGTACTGATCTGCCCCACCAGACACTTCCTCACTCCTGCCATGTTTTTTCCCCTCCATCAACTGTAACACCTCGAAGCTGATTCCACTGAAGGTTTTAGTCTTGCAAAATTGTTTGCTTTTCCAGTTGTTGTTGCATGCATGCTGCAAACGGACGCCAACTCTTCCGTTGTCTGAAAGTCCAAAATGACACCACGAATAAACACGAGAAGTTGTGACGTACTCGAGAGATCAATAGACTCATCCAGCGCCAGATAATACTACAACAAGTTCCTAGCTTTCTCGCGTATCTGTAGCACTATGTTCTCTCCAAGTTCTTCTGTTCTCCGCACAACTGAACTTGCCGAAAGGCTGATAGTTCCAAACAAATCGGCTTTCTCAGGACACATGTCATTTGCTGCTTCGATCATACACTCTTTAATGACGTTGCCATCAGTAAACGGTTTTCCTCGTTCTGCCATCTTATGCACTGTTTTGTAACTTGTACGAGTGACAGATTCATTTTCAGCAAAATTTTCTCGTGAAGAGATTTCTTTGTGTTTCAAAACCACGTTTAATGGTCTCATATTTCCCAGAGCGTAACTTTCCAGAAAACTTGTAATATGTTGATAGATGTTTTGTTTCGTAGTGACGCTGAAGATTGTACTCTTTCAAAACGGCAACACTTTCGCTGCATATTACGCAGCTGGTTTTCTGGTCCTTTGTTTCCACAAAGAAGTACTTTATTCCCATTCTTCATTGAAAAATCGACACTCGGCGTCCACTTTTCTTTTCCTAGTAGTCATAATTAAGGGTGAAGTACACGGGAGTCTGAAATTAACAAGAGACATTACATTAGAAACATAATTACAATCCTATTGAAACACAAGAAAAGCAGAGGACTAGGGGTCACTGGTGAAGCTACAGCTCATCAAAGGTACATATACAGTTTATAGGTACCTTTGTGTAACCGCACAGAGATGATAGAGATAATAGCACAACGCCGACTGTTCATGGGCCGTAGAAGAAGAGAGGAATAAGAAGACAAAGAGAATCTCATTCTATCTCTACGGCTAACAACAAAAAACAAAGATTTAGAGGTATCAGAAGAAATTCAGGTCAGTGTACAGGGAATCAGAATAATGTAATTATAAAGATACAACAACATCTGATTAATAATGCCAATGCCCTAATATATAAAATTCATGATTAGATGCAATGACAAAATAGGCATCCCCATGAATAAACATACACATGATCATCCTTCACAGTACCAGTGATCTTCCATCACAGCATGGGTAGTCATCCAACACAGTACCAGTGATCCTCATCACAGCATGGATAATCATCCAACACTGTAACTGTAGTCTGATACACAACACCAGCAATTATCAGACAATAAGATGGAACAAAGGTCATTCATTCAGTAGCATGTCCTTTGCAGAACCTCGCTCCCATAACAACCTTCCGGAAAACCTCTCGATCATAAGCAAGATTTCCCGCTTCAGATACATCCATCTGGAGATCATCCGCCACATCCTGCACCCATCTTCTCTTTGGCCTTCCTCTCCCTCTCTTCCCAGGCATATATCCCTCCATTATTGTTCTCAGGCACAGACATAGCTATTATATTCCTATATTCCTATTAAACTATGAAGGTTCGTTCAAAACTCACCCCACAGCAGATAATCGTCAATCCAAAATCAAGATCCTCTTGGATCTTTTGGATCTTCACAGGGCCTGTCTACCCTCTCAACTGGGGTCTGGAAAAACAGTGGCTACGCTCGGCCGTGCCTGGGGCATGTTCGCCCATCTACTTGGTAGTGGCTCAGGGGTTTAAGTTCAAACCCTCTGCTGAAAATTCAGACATCAGCATCTCTTCGGCCTAACTTGTTCCCAAGGCCAAAGAGGCGGGAACGTGGCTTTACTGGGCTGTTATAGGCACGCCAACACAACATCCCAGCATCCTATACATTTTTACCAGGGTATCAAGGGGATATGCTACTCCATACTCTTGTAAAGTCGCGGCAGGCGGCTTCATTTGGTAATAGAATATATCTCATAATAAGGTTCGCGAAATTTATAAATAGGGCCACCTAAATAAACAACCTAGTGCAGCCAGGAGGTCTCCGCATGTGTGAAGATCTCCTATTATTCTAAACATAATATTTACATTTAAATTGTATCACAACGTCTCGTGTTTCATAGTTATATCAAAGCAAGTTCGAGTACCGACGGCGGGCCGGATGAAATGACGTCGCGGGCCGGATCCGGCCCGCGGGCCGTAGTTTGGTGACCCCTGGTCTAGGTAATAGGAACGAGAGAGATGACGATTAATAGGCGAAGTGACTAGGACAAAACCTGGTCTGGCACAATCAAGGCCTGAATGCACTTATTTTCCCACTGGCGAAAGGCCGTGCAAGCTTATGGGGCTTATGTTGACAAATATTACAGATAGTCCCCCCCCCCCCCCCCACGCTTCCTCCTCTCTCTCTCTCTCTCTCTCTCTCTCTCTCTCTCTCTCTCTCTCTCTCTCTCTCTCTCTCTCTCTCTCTTTCTCTCTGTTTCTCTCTCTGCTAAATGATGGTGCAATTACGTTTGCTTAGAGAATATTTCAAATATCATAATAACATGATAGTAATGCCTTGATCGATCACTACTCTTATGTTCAAGCATTCTGCGGAATTCCCCCCCCCCTCCCCCCGCATATCCTATTTACATCGCTGTCAACAACAGCATTTTACCGCTGTTGTTGATGTCTTTGCAAGATTACGCACAGTATTTTGCATTGCTTACTGAGCGACAATCTCAGATACCCCTGTAAGTAACCAACGCGACCCGATTCCCTACCGAATCTCGCGCAGCTGTTTCCCCACACGTGGATATACGGGATTACGGAGAAGATCGTTAACACCTTCGCCAGGGAGACGGGCTCCACGGAATTGCTAGATATCTAAAAGAAAAACACCCCGACAAACAAAATTGATGGTCCTTCATTATTATTCTGATGATCATATTGTTCTTCTCTTGTATCATCATAAAGGTCTTTCATATAATCTGACCACGCATGTAAAATCTGATCTTTTTCTATTATGATTTTGCCACCTTTGGTTTTTAGGCAACCTGTTGATGTGTGTGTTCTTTTGTTAGTGATGTCATTAATTCTTGTGTGCATTAATTTGGTATTCTGCGTGTTGTGTTGGTTTTAAATGTCCTTGCAATTTTCCTCAAGCCATGTTTCTTTTGCCTCTTTGCATAGCAGTAGATTCATAATATTCCCGTGAATCTCTTCGTATATTTCCTTGTTATTTTTGTTATTTCTTCTAATTTCCATCAGTTTTAAGATGTCTTCCATCATCTATTTCTTGCGCCCTATTATCTTTATTTTTGGGATTATTATTGTTGTTAGTGCAGCTTCTTGACTGATTTCTTTTATATTTTCAATTGGTCACTGACGTCTTGAAATAATATTGCATTACTTTATCGGACAATGCATCGAATCTGTTCTTTACCTCTACGTTGAATTTACTTTTATCTCCTCACTCTTCAGTGCCTGTAGATCAAATTTTGCGTTTCTATTTGTATATTTGACTTTCTTTAAGTTTATATGTAAATTGCCTAAGATTAATCTATGGTTGCAGTAGCAGTGTGCGCTTGGTAGGGGGACATAAACATCTAATATTGTTACAAGGGAGGTTACTAGAACTTAAAAAAGAAAATGGTATACATAGCTACAATACCTCCAACTAACATGAGAATCGTTTACTTTTGTTTGAGAAATAAAGCATTTAATGCCATAGTCATTTCTTGTAACAGTAAGAAGAAAATAATTAAAATATTTATAAAAAGTTTTGTTTAATCTTTTTTTACTTACATTTTATAATCAACTTTTTCAATTCTACGGTAATGTTTAATTTTTAAAACTGTACTTTTAATGATAAGTCTTTCTTCAGATTATGGCAGCCTTCCCCTCTGTGGGAACACAACATTTTTTTACTGGCCTCTTAAGGCCACCCACAATTTAAAGAAAGTTTACTTACATTAACGGCGAAAGACCTTGGAAGCATATGGGGGTTTATGTTGATAAATATGTTTAGAGGAAATGTCATTTATGTTTGCAAATTTCATTCAATTTGAACAAATAGTTCTCTCTCTCTCTCTCTCTCTCTCTCTCTCTCTCTCTCTCTCTCTCTCTCTCTCTCTCTCTCTCTCTCTCTCTCTCTCTCTCTCTCTCTCTCTCTCTCTCTCCCAAATGCTGGTGCAATTACGTTTGCTTAGAGAATATTTAAAATATCATAATAACATGATAGTAATGCCTTGATTGGTGCCTCCTTCCCTCCGCTAGCCTATGGGACACCCTTGGGCAAGGTGGAGTACCCGTTTAGCCTCCCGATCAGGGTTACATGAAACCATGGGTGCAGGTGGTGGATGAAGTTGAAGAGCAGCCGACAGATAGTTGTAGGTTATGGTCTCCACAGCTTCACGACGGAAGGCAGATGATCTCTTTTTTTGGGATACATTAGCTACGGTCATCGACCAGTATGGTTACTGCTAGGAAGGAAAGCAATGGCAAACTACCTTCTTTACAGATGCCAAGAATATCATGTACTGAAGTCTTATAGATAATCAGAGAAACGGCGTAAATGGGTGCTCCATAGGAGCAGCCTCGCGCGGTACTCATGTGCACCAGGTGACTCCAGACCGTCATCAGGAGAATGGGTGCAAAAGAATATCAACTTTGAAAGTAGGAACTTGGAATGTAAGAACTATGAGTGGGGATGGGAAATTTGATAACATTAAGAATGAAATGAGAAGATTAAATATTAACCTGTTAGGTGTACGTGAGACCAGATGGACAGGAATGGGCATTATGACATCTGAGGAATATAGAATAATATATTCTGATGGAGAGAAACAACAGCGAGGAGTAGCAATTATAATGGATACAGAGAGAGAAAAATCGATCAAAGGATATTGGACTGTATCAGACAGAGTGTTACTGGTGAAGTTGAGTGGAAGACCTTTTGATGTCAACGTCATACAAGTTTATGCACCAACAGCATACAGTAGTGATGGACAGCATCGATGAATTTTATAGTGATTTAGTGAAAGCCTTCAAGAAATGCAAGAATTCTGAAGTAACTATCATAATGGGTGACTTGAATGCCAAAGTTGGAAATCAACAGGACGGATGCATAGTAGGCAAGTATGGACTAGGGCAGGGGTCACCAAACGTTTTTCACGGCGGGCCGGATAACTGACAAAATGACTCTATGGACCGCTGAATGAGCTAAAAAATGACTGTTAGATTCATACTAGAGACGACATTGCAGTTGTAGACATGTTTCAAGCGAACGAAAGAAGAAGAAGTTTGTTTATTCTAAAACATAATATTTACATTTAAATTGTATCACAACGTCTTGTGCTTCATAGTTATATCAAGCAAGTTCGAGTACCGACGGCGGGCCGGATGAAATGACGTCGCGGACCGGATCCGGCCCGTGGGCCGTAGTTTGGTGACCCCTGTTCTAAAGCATTAATCACTTTTGTTGTGATGTTGTCTGACCCGGAGGTCTTGCTAGTTTTCATATGGTTAAGTACATTCTGAACCTCCATCTTTAAAATTGATGGTCCTTCATTATTATTTGGAATATCATATCTTTCTTGTTTGTTATCAGCATAAATGATTTTCACATAATCGGACCATACATGTAAAATCTAATCTTTTTCTATTATGATTTTTCGATCTTTTGTTTTTAGGCAGCCTGCTGATGTACGTGTTCTTTTTATTTATTAATTAGCTCCTGAATTTTTTTTGTCAATTAATTCGGTATGTTTACTGTTGTGTTGTTTTTCAATTTCATGCTTCTTTGCCTCTTTAGTTATTGTTCTGACTTTTCTATTAATTTCTTCATATTTGACAGGATTATTTTTTGGGTTTTGTCTTCTTGTTTCCAGTAGTTATATATTTCTTCAGTCATCCATTTCTTACGACCCACTTTCTTTAGTTTTGGAATAGTTTTTTTCTGCAGCCAAACTGAATTCTTCTTTCCCATTGATCATCCACATCTTGAAATGGATCTATAGATCAGACAATTATCAAATTTGTACTTAACTTCTATATTAGAAAATTTTGTCGTATTTCTTTGTCATTTTTCAATATCACAGATCATATTTAGTGTTTCCCGTTGTATACTTTATTTTCTGTAACTATATCCTCAGGTACGTGTACTAACAACGCATTTCGAAACCCCCCCTTTTTCTTAATAAATTTTTGGGTTTCCCCAAACCCGAATAATATTGCATACCTTATCGGACAATGCATTGAATCTGTTCTTTACCTCTACGTTGAATTTACTTTTATCTCCTCACTCTTCAGTGCCTGTAGATCAAATTTTGCGTTTCTATTTGTATATTTGACTTTTCTTTAAGTTTCTATGTAAATTCCTAAGATTATCTGTATGGTGCAGTAGCAGTGGTGCGCTTGGTAGGGGGACCTAACATCTAATATTGTTACAAGGGGGTTACTAGAACTTGAAAAAAGAAAATGGTATACCTAGCTACAATACCTTCCAACCTGACACATGAGAATCTGTTTACTTTTGTTTGAGAATAAAGAATTTAATACCATGTCATTTTACTTGTACAAGTGAGAAGAAATATTAAAATATTATATAAAAAATATTTGTTTTAATCTTTTTTTACTTACATTGTTATAAGGAACCTTTGCATTCTAAGGTATGTTTAATTTTAAAACTGTACTTGTCAATGATAGGGCATTTCAACATACTGTAATGACTTTCCCCTCTGTGGGAACACCAACATTTTTTTACTGGCCTCTTAAGCCACCCACAATTTAAAGAAAGTTTACTTACATTACGGCGAAAGACCTTGGAAGCATATGGGGGTTTATGTTGATAAATATGTTTAGAGGAAATGTCATTTATGTTTGAAATTTCATTCAATTTGAACAAATAGTTCTCTCTTCTCTCTCTCTCGGCTCTCTCTCTCTCTCTCTCTCTCTCCTCTTCTCTCTCTCTCTCTCTCTCTCTCGTCCTCTCTCTCTCTCTTCCCAAATGCTGGTGCTAATTACGTTTGCTTAGAGAATATTTAAATATCATAATAACATGATAGTAATGCCTTGATGGTGCCTCCTTCCCTCCGCTAGCCTATGGACACCCTTGGGCAAGGGTGGAGTACCCGTTTAGCCTCCCGATCAGGGTTACAGTGAAGCCATGGGTGCAGGTGGTGGATGAAGTTGAAGAGCAGCCGACAGATAGTTGTAGGTTATGGTCTCCACAGCTTCACGACGGAAGGCAGATGATCTCTTTTTTGGGAGACATTAGTCTACGGTCATCGACCAGTATGGTTCACTGCTAGGAAGGAAAGCAATGGCAAACTACCTTCTTTACAGATGCCAAGAATATCATGTACTGAAGTCTTATCGATAATCAGAGAAACGGCGTAAATGGGTGCTCCATAGGAGCAGCCTCGCCCGGTAGGGGTAGTCATGTGCACCAGGTGACTCCAGACCGTCATCAGGAGACTGGAGTGCAAAAGAATATCAACTTTGAAAGTAGGAACTTGGAATGTAAGAACTATGAGTGGGGATGGGAAATTTGATAACATTAAGAATGAAATGAGAAGATTAAATATTAACCTGTTAGGTGTACGTGAGACCAGATGGACAGGAATGGGCATTATGACATCTGAGGAATATAGAATAATCTATTCTGATGGAGAGAAACAACAGCGAGGAGTAGCAATTATAATGGATAGAGAGAGAGAAAAATCGATCAAAGGATATTGGACTGTATCAGACAGAGTTTACTGGTGAAGTTGAGTGGAAGACCTTTTGATGTCAACGTCATACAAGTTTATGCACCAACAGCATACAGTAGTGATGGCAGCATCGATGAATTTTATAGTGATTTAGTGAAAGCCTTCAAGAAATGCAAGAATTCTGAAGTAACTATCATAATGGGTGACTTGAATGCCAAAGTTGGAAATCAACAGGACGGATGCATAGTAGGCAAGTTATGGACTAGGGCAGGGTCACCAAACGTTTTTCACGGCGGGCCGGATAACTGACAAAATGACTCTATGGACCGCTGAATGAGCTAAAAAAGACTGTTAGATTCATACTAGAGACGACATTGCAGTTGTAGACATGTTTCAAGCGAACGAAAGAAGAAGAAGTTTGTTTATTCTAAACATAATATTTACATTTAAATTGATATCACAACGTCTTGTGCTTCATAGTATATCAAGCAAGTTCGAGTACCGACGGCGGGCCGGATGAAATGACGTTCGCGGACCGGATCCGCCCGCGGGCCGTAGTTTTTGTGACCCCTGTTCTAAAGCATTAATCACTTTGTTGTGATGTTGTCTGACCCGAGGTCTTGCTAGTTTTCATATGGTTAAGTACATTCTGAACCTCCATCTTTTAAATTGATGGTCCTTCATTATTATTTGGAATATCCATATCTTTCTTGTTTGTTATCAGCATAAATGATTTTCACATAATCGGACCCATACATGTAAATCTAATCTTTTTCTATTATGATTTTTCGATCTTTTGTTTTTAGGCAGCTGCTGATGTACGTGTTCTTTTTATTTATTAATTAGCTCCTGAATTTTTTTTGTCAATTAATTCGGTATGTTTACTGTTGTGTTGTTTTTCAATTTCATGCTTCTTTTGCCTCTTTAGTTATTGTTCTGACTTTTCTATTAATTTCTTCATATTTGACAGGATTATTTTTGTTGTGTCTTCTTGTTTCCAGTAGTTATATAATTTCTTCAGTCATCCATTTCTTACGACCCACTTTCTTTAGTTTTGGAATAGTTGTTTCTGCAGCCAAACTGAATTCTTCATTTCCCATTGATCATCCACATCTTGAAATAGGATCTATAGATCAGACAATATATCAAATTTGTACTTAACTTCTATATTAATTGTGTCGTATTTCTTGTCATTTTTCAATTATACAGATCATATTTAGTGTTTCCCGTTGTATACTTGATTTCTGTAACTATATCCTCAGTGTACGTGTACTCAACAACGCATTTCGAAATAATCCTTCTAATAAATTCTGGTTTCAAACCCTGCTGTCAGGACTCCCACATGTCCCACAATCTTCTAGGATCTTGTTTAAACCAGGCATGAAGGGCAAGTATCTGACTAAGACCCTAACCTTTTATGCAGCAACAACAACTATAACAACGACAACGACAACAGCTACAACAACAATGATAACGACGAGAATAACAACAGCAACAGCAACAGCAACAGTAACAACAACAACAACAACAACAACAACAACAACAACAACAACAACAACAACAACAACAACAACAACAACAACAATGACGACGACAACAACAACAGTGACAACAACAACAACAACAATGACGACGACGAGAACAACAACAACAACAACAACAACAACAACAACAACAACAACACAACACAACAACAACAACAACAACAACAAAAACAACAACAACAACAACAACAACAATGATGAGGACAACAACAACAACAATGACGACGACAACAACAACAATGACGACGACGAGAACAACAACAACAAACAACAACAACAACAACAACAACAACAACAACAACAACAACAACAACAACAACAACAACAACGACGACAACGACGACAACAACAACAACAACAATGATGAGGACAACAACAACAACAACAATGACGACGACAACAACAACAATGACGACAACAACAACAACAATGACGACGACGAGAATAACAACAACAACAACAACAACAACAACAACAACAACAATGATGATGAGGACAACAACAACAACAATGACGACGACAACAACAACAATGACGACAACAACAACAACAATGACGACGACGAGAATAACAACAACAGAAACAGCAACAGCAACACAACAACAACAACAACAACAACAACAACAACAACAACAACAACAACAACAACAACAACAACAACAACAACAACAACAACAACAACAACAACAGCAACAACAACAACAACAATAACGAGAATAACAACAACAACAAATGACGACGAGAATAACAGCAACAACAACAGCAACAACAGCAACAACAGCAACAACAACAACAATGACGACGACGAGAACAACAGCAACAACAACAACAAACACAACAACAACAATGATGACGAAGACGACGGCAAGAAGAAGAACAACAACGACGACGACAGCAGCAGCAGCAGCAACAACATCAACAACAACAACAACAACAACAACAACAACAACAACAACAACAACAACAACAACAACAACAACAACAACAACAACAACAACAACAACAACAACAACAACGTCGACGACGACACGACAACAAATATAAATCTCACATACAGGTCATTTCCCATCAGCACACATCTCTCCCAGTGCAACGATAACCCCCCTTGTTCCTTTATCTACAACAAACTCAAACTGCGTGTCTGAAATGTCTGGTCATATTCTATTTCTGATTATTTCCATTATAATGAAAAGCGAAATTCGATAACGTGAATCGTTAAACTCATTGTTCAATGCGAATCTCATTCCGTTGTTATTTTTTTTATTTTTAAAGTTATGATACTGACAACTGATCTCTGGTTGTCTTGGGGTTCTCCCCAGTGTTATATCTTACTCGGAACTTTGTAATCGCCACTGTACCAAGTTCTCGATGAACATCACCTATTTCTTCAGATTTATTTCACCCCCTAGGGGCGTTACCGTGTTTCATTTTCTTGATATCTTTTTCTATCTCACCTTTCGGTATCAGCGGGACTTTCATATTTTTTGGGTATTTATATCTGTTATCGTCAAATAATTCCTTGATGCATTCTGACCGTTATTTGGACACGTTATGAGAAGAAATAAACTAGAGAACTTGGTGACATCTGGCAAGATTGAGGGGAAAATAACAGGGGGAAGGCAGTGAAGTAAATATCTGGATGGCTTGGCCACTTGGCATTGACGAGACAAGAACACAGAGCTGATCAACGACTCTGGTGATCGTGTAAGATGGCGAAACATGACTGCCCACGCTTATCGGTATGGCACATGATTATGATGATTCTGCCATCTACATAAGATATCCACGTTAGAATATATATGTCCTTTGACTCAATGCACCTTGTTTGTATGTATATATTCTATCTTGATACTTCCTTTATTTTCTTGCGCAAGGTTTTTACCGTTAATCTTGATGTTTACAACCTCTCTGAGTTGCTCAATGAGTCATTTCTCTTTAGCTTCGTTACATTTCTTCTTGATTTCTCTATTTAATGTATGCTATTTCTTTTCATCACACCTTACCAAGGCCAGCGCTAAATGTCATTAGAAAAAAGCAAGTGTAAGGTTCGGCAATATAACTAGGTTACCAACTGACAGTATACCACAACAAGCAATGGTGTACAGACCAAATGAAACCAGAAGAAGAGACTGATCATGTAACCGATGGACAGAGGGAATAACAGAGTCCATGGGAATCTCGATACATGGAGCCTATAAGGGGGCACTCTCCCGCTGTTTATGCTTCACCTCGACACCCCAAGGTACAAGAGGCACAGGATGAGATATGAGATATGAGATACACTTTGCCAATCTTCTTGATTACATGAGAAGTAACATTTATTGTGTATTCCATTTTTTTACTCCTTTTGTTCTTCTCTGGGATACATTCTTACACTGATATCTCATTTTATTGAATTCTTGCTATCTATCTTCTACTGTACTGATGCATGCAATGCTTAAAATCTGTTTATGGTGACCTTTTCTCGAATTCTTTTTGTCAGTTTTCAGTATATTTGTTTGGGTGTCATGTTTGATTTCTTGAGTTTTTCTTTCCCCGCCAATATCACTTCCGGATTTCACACTCCCTTCTCTCTGCGGGGAAATGGGGAACTAATTGGAATTAACCCGGTGCAATGAAGTAGTAGTAAATCCTTAGTAATCCTAATGTTAACCTCCTGGTTATTTCACACGACGGACCACGATAACTAACACAGTTTCCCACTTGCATCGCTTTCTACCTCTTGCTCTCCTGCCCTCAGCTCTATTATGGCTTCTACAAGCGTGTTATCTTTTTAGTGTGGCCAAAATATTTCACATTTGTCTATATTGTTTCTTTTATCAACTCTATTATTATTCCAAGTCCATCTAGAGTATCTGTATTTGTTTGTCTTTGTTTCTGTGAAAAGCGACCTAACCTTCCACATCTTTAGAATTATATTTGGACTTTCTAGAGTTATATATCACATAAAGTGATTAAATGAATAATAATTCAGCTGAAATAATTAAAACACATAACCATTTGAACATATTGTTCGAATGTGGAGCATCTTTTATCCCGCTGTAATTTCAAACTTAACACAAGCTCTTACTGTTTGCTGAAGCGCCTAATTGTTAACGCCTCGCTATATTTGAGCAATCGTTTATTGTCCGTCGAATACAGTATAGGAGAAGCTTCTTCTTTGTTCATGCGATGTGACCTATATCTGCTTTATCAACCTCTTTAGTACCCTTTAAACGAGACTAACCTTATATATATATATATATATATATATATATATATATATATATATTATATATATATATATATATATATATATATTATTATATATATATATATATATAATATATATATATGGTGTAGTTTTAATGACAGTGCAGTGTAAATACAAACCTGGACGGCAATATTATATATGTGGGGAGCTTGCGTTCCATTAAGAAAACTACATATCGGACAGCTTATGGAATAGGGGTCAGACTAAGCGAGACACAACGCTGCTCTGCAGGTAGATGACGGAGGATAGCAGTCAAAATTTTATATATATATATATATATATTATATATATTATATATATATATATATATTATATATATATATATATATATATATATATTATATATATAATATAGTCCGGCAACAGGGACCTGTAATGATATATGAAGTGTTTAGCCCTATAACATTTTCCAGGCATGGTTGCACAAAAAATAAACAGCCAGTCTTTCCCTCCCTTAACGAACGTCGAGCGCAGGCATTGAACACCTCACCCAACCGCTTTCACGCCATCATCATCAAACTATACGTCCTAAACGTTACTCCAACATGCCCACATGCCCCGTTACTTGGTATAGATTATTTGAAATGTGCCAAGGTTTGGTCAATGAACGGTTTGACATTGATATCAATTTGACAAGCTGACCCATCCTGGTCACAAAGACAATTGATCTTGACTAAGCTGTATATCTGTCGGTAGCGTGTAGGGGCCATTGATTTATTGGCAGCCGTGTAGCAAAACTCCCATTATTCTTTATTTTCAATTTTTAAATGACGCTTTCCAGACATCGGAGGAATGGCTCTGTTCTCACGCTTAGTTTTTGTTTCCGATTATCTCTTCTCTGTCAATTTAGTTATGTTCTTCTCTTGGCTATATCAAACACTTAGTTGAATCACACACCGAGTTATGCCACAATGTATCACACACTAGTTACATCACAATGTCACCAAACTTAAATACATCGCCACACTTAGTTATATCACAATGTATCACACACTTATTTATATCACAATGTATCACACACTTAGTTATATCACAATGTATCACACGCTTAATTATATCACAATGTATCATTCACTTAGTATACTACAATGTATCACACACTTAGTTATATCACAATGTATCACACACCTAGTTATACTACAATGTATCACAGACTTAGTTTATATCACAATGTATCACACACTTAGTTATATCACAATGTATTACACATTTATATCACATGTATCACACACTTAGTTTATATCACAATGTATCACACACTTTAGTTATACTACAATGTATCACACCTTATTATATCACAATGTATCACACACTTAGTTATACCACTATGTAT
>JACEFZ010005628.1:32500-49208 GCA_014155875.1 Cepaea nemoralis
ATGAATAATAATTCAGCTGAAATAATTAAAACACATAACCATTTGAACATATTGTTCGAATGTGGAGCATCTTTTATCCCCGCTGTAATTTCAAACTTAACACAAGCTCTTACTGTTTGCTGGAAGCGCCTAATTGTTAACGCCTCGCTATATTTGAGCAATCGTTTATTGTCCGTCGAATACAGTATAGGAGAAGCTTCTTCTTTGTTCATGCGATGTGACCTATAATCTGCTTTATCAACCTCTTTAGTACCCTTTAAACGAGACTAACCTTATATATATATATATATATATAATATATATATATATATATCTATATATTATATATTATATATATATATATATATATATAATATATATATATATATATATATATATATGGTGTAGTTTTAATGACAGTGCAGTGTAAATACAAACCTGGACCGGACAATATTATATATGTGGGGGAGCTTGCGTGTCCATTAAGAAAACTACATATCGGACAGCTTATGGAATAGGGGTCAGACTAAGCGAGACACAACCGGCTGCTCTGCAGGTAGACTGAGGATAGCAGTCAAAAGGTTATATATATATATATATATATATATATATATATATATATATATATATATATATAGTATATATATATATATATATATATATATATATATATAGAGTCCGGCAACAGGGACCTGTAATGGATATATGAAGTGTTAGCCCTATAACATTTTCCAGGCATGGTTGCACAAAAAATAAACAGCCAGTCTTTCCCTCCCTTAACGAACGTCGAGCGCAGGCATTGAACACCTCACCCAACCGCGTTCACGCCATCATCATCAACATAACGTCCTAAACGTTACTCCAACATGCCCCCGTTACTTGGTATAGATTTATTTGAAATGTGCCAAGGTTTGGTCAATGAACGGTTTGACATTGATATCAATTTGACAAGCTGACCCATCCTGGTCACAAAGACAATTGATCTTGAACTAAGCTGTATATCTGTCGGTAGCGTGTAGGGGCCATTGATTTATTGGCAGCCGTGTAGCAAAACTCCCATTATTCTTTATTTTCAATTTTTAAATGACGCTTTCCAGACATCGGAGGAATGGCTCTGTTCTCACGCTTAGTTTTTGTTTCCGATTATCTCTTCTCTGTCATTAGTTATGTTCTATCTCTTGGCTATATCAAACACTTAGTTGAATCACACACCGAGTTATGCCACAATGTATCACACACTTAGTTACATCACAATGTATCACAAACTTAAATACATCGCACACTTAGTTATATCACAATGTATCACACACTTAGTTATATCACAATGTATCACACACTTAGTTATATCACAATGTATCACACACTTAATTATATCACAATGTATCATTCACTTAGTTATACTACAATGTATCACACACTTAGTTATATCACAATGTATCACACACCTAGTTATACTACAATGTATCACAGACTTAGTTATATCACAATGTATCACACACTTAGTTATATCACAATGTATTACACATTTATATCACAATGTATCACACACTTAGTTATATCACAATGTATCACACACTTAGTTATACTACAATGTATCACACACTTAGTTATATCACAATGTATCACACACTTAGTTATACCACTATGTATCACACACTTAGTTATATCACAATGTATCACACACTTAATTATGCTACAATGTATCACACACTTAGTTATATCACAATGTACCACACACTTAGTTATATCACTTTGTATCATACACTTAGTTAAACTACAATGTATCACACACTTAGTTATATCACAATGTATCACACACTTAGTTATATCACAATGTATCACACACTTAGTTATATCACAATGTACCACACACACTTAGTTATATCACTTTGTATCACACGCTTAGTTATATCACAATGTATCACACACTAAGTTATATCACAATGTATCACACACTTTGTTAAATCACAAATGTATCACACACTTAGTGATATCACAATGTATGACACACTTAATTATATCACAATGTATCACACACTTAGTTATATCACAATGTATCACACACTTAATTATATCACAATGTATCACTCACTTAGTTATACTACAATGTATCACACACTTAGTTATATCACAATGTATTACATACTTAGTTATATCAGAATGTATCACACACTTAGTTATATCACAATGTATCACACACTTAGTTATACTACAATGTATCACAGACTTATTTATATCACAATGTATCACACACTTAGTTATATCACAATGTATTACACATTTATATCACAATGTATCACACACTTAGTTATATCACAATGTATCACACACTTAGTTATACTACAATGTATCACACACTTAGTTATATCACAATATATCACACACTTAGTTATACCTACTATGTATCACACACTTAGTTATATCACAATGTATCACACACTTAATTATACTACAATGTATCACAAACTTAGTTATATCACAATGTACCACACACTTAGTTATATCACTTTGTATCATACACTTAGTTAAACTACAATGTGTCACACACTTAGTTATATCACAATGTATCACACACTTAGTTATATCACAATGTTTCGCACACTTAGTTATATCACAATGTACCACACACTTAGTTATATCACTTTGTATCACACGCTTAGTTATATCACAATGTATCACACACTTAGTTATATCACAATGTATCACACACTTAGTTAATCACAATGTATCACACACTTAGTGATATCACAATGTATCACACACTTAGTGATATCACAATGTATCACACAGTTATGCTACAATGTATCATACGCTTAATTATAGCACAATGTATCACACGCTTATTTTTATCACATGGTATTACGCACTTAGGTATATCATAATGTATCACACACTTGGCTATATCACAATGTACCACAAACTATAATTACATCGCACACTTCGATATATCACAATGTATTACAAACTTAGTTATATCACAATGTATACCACATTTAATTCTATCACAATGTATCACACATTTAGTTATATCCGAATGTATCACTCACTTAATTGTATGACACACTTAGTTAAATCACAATGTATCACACACTTACTTATATCACAATGTATCACACACTTAGTTATATCACAATGTATCACACACTTAGTTATATCACAATATTTCACACATTTAGTTATATCGCAATGTATCACACACTTAGTTTTATCACACGCTTTGTTTTATCACAATGTATCACACGCTTAATTATATCACATGCTTAGTTATATCACAAACTTAGATATATTGTAGGCTTAGTTATATCACAATGTATCACGCACTTAGTTGTATCATAGACTTAGTTACATCATAAACTTGTTATATTACAAATTTGGTTACATAAAAAAGACTTAATAATATCATAAACTGGTTATATCTGAAAGTTAGCTATATCACAAACTTATTTATATTACAAACCTAGTTATATCATTAACGTAATTATATTACAAACTTAGTTATATCACAAACCTGTTTATATTACAAACTTAGTTGTATCATAAACGTAGTTATATTACAAACTTAGTTATATCACAAACCTGTTTATATTACAAACTTAGTTATATCATAAACGTAGTTATATTACAAACTTAGTTATATCACAAACTTAGTTATATCACAAACTTATTTATATCTACGCTTAATTATTGACCACCCCCTCACTGCAATAGTTAAACTTAATTATATCACAAACTTAGTTATATCACAGACTTGTTTATATCACAAAGAATATGGGTTTTCTCCTTCTGATGCGAGACACCAGTTCTCTTTGTAGGTTAACGTCTTTCAAACTCTCTTCATTGTGATTTTTAAATCTATCCATGATGTTCTTATAGTGTTTCTATAAAACCACGTCTTTGCAGCGCTCCCATAATTCCTTACTTATCTGCTGATTGTCCATAATTAGCTTCCGTACATCAGGATTGACTAGACTTACACGGTAAGAAATTTCATACGTCAGACGTCAGCTGACAGAGATACATTGCAAGAATATTCTGCCTGGGTTGTGTAGACAGCGTGAAACAAATCAATGTTGCCACTTTTAAGAAAAATATTTATTTTCATCTTCTCTCTCTCTCTCTCTCTCTCTCCCTCTCTCTCTCTCTCTCTCACTCTCTCTCTCTCTCTCTCTCTCTCTCTCTCTCTCTCTCTCTCTCTCTCTCTCTCACTCTCTCTCACTCTCTCTCTCTCTCTCTCTCTCTCTCTCTGCCTCTCTCTCTCCGTTTCTTTCTCTGCCTTTCTGTCTCTGTCTGTCTGTCTCATCCTCTGTCTGTCTGTCTGCCTGCCTGTCTCTTCCTATCTTTGTCTATTTGTCTCTCTCCCAAACTCTCTCCGCTCTTTGTCTGTCTGTGTACGTCTCTCTCTCTCTGTCTCTTTCGCTGTCTGTCCCTCTCTCTCACCCTGTCGCTCCATCTGTCTGTCTCTCTGTCCATCTGTCTCTCCCTGCCGCTCCATCTGTCTGTCTCTGTCCATCTGTCTCTCCGTCTGTCTGTCTCTGTCTGTCTCTTCCTTGTTCTGTCTTTCCCTGTCTCGGTCTCTCTTTATGTCTGTGTCTCTCTTTGCCTCTTTCTCTCCACCTGAGAGTGTCTCTTCCATTCTGTCTTGCCTCTCTTTCTGTCTCTCTCTCCGTCTGGTTGTCTCTCTCTCCGTCTGGTTGTCTCTCTCTCTCACTTTCTCCGTCTGTCTGTCTGTCTGTCTGTCTGTCTGTCCGTCCATCCGTCCGTCTGTCTGTCTGTCTGTCTGTCTGCCTGCCTGTCTGTCTGTCTGTCTGTCTGTCTGTCTGTCTGTCTGTCTGTCTGTCTGTCTTTTCCCCACACACAGAATAAATATAGTGTGTGCTATAGTGTGTGCTCAATTCAGCGAGTTCTGCCATCATCTGCCCCGCACACCTCGCCAGTCAGCACGATGTCACATAATGTGCAGCAGGTCTCTCAGTGCACACCACTGTTTCCCCAACAGAGAACACATTTCTGCACCAGGGGCGCATCTGTCACTAATCCAGGGCGGCGTGACAACAACCAACATACTTTCCCGAACTGCAACTATTTCAATCCTCTATTAAGTGGTCTCCTCCTCACCCTTCTTCTTTTTCGTCTTCTCCTCCTCATCTTCCTTCTTCTTCTCCGCCCATTCCTCCACTCCTCCTTCTTCTCCTCCTTCTCTTTTGTCTTCTTCAAGTCCTCTTCCTCCTTCTACTCCTGCTGCTGCTGCTCCTCCTCCCTTTTCTTCTTCCTCTCCTTCTTCTCCTCCTTCATCGATCAACGAGAACAGCAAGAACAGCAAATTAAAAGAGGTGTGGCCAAACAAGAACACTACGCGGGAAGCCAAAGAAGATTGATAAACCAACACAGAACTGGTGTCGTTAGCCGCTACACGCTGCGGGATTTGTGGAGGAGGAGATCCGAGCACTTATGGACTGAATGGTTCGATGTGCAATGAGGATGATCTGTCGACTAACTAACAAACTAACTTCATCGATCAACGAGTTACACGGGTAGCAAACAGGATGGTTCGCTAGAGATTCTCACCAGTACGCCAGAGTTAGTCTCGAAGGGTCGCTACTGTGGGTCTGTTTCCTCTGTCTGTCTGGCGAAACCAGGGTAGCCCTGTAGGACATGCTTTGCGGTTTGCTTTGGTGATCCACATTTGCAAGTGGCAGAGTATTGCATATTTTACTGAGTGAGCCAGTTGATCATCATCTTCTCTATAGTGGAAATATGTGTGTGTGTGTGTGTGTGTGTGGGTGGGTTCGGGATGTATGGGTGAGTGGGGGGAGATTGTGTGGGTGGGGATGTGTGTAAGTGGAGGAAATGTGGGTGGGTGCAGGTTTTGTGTGTGGGTAGGTGCGGGATGTGTGGGTTGGCGGGGATATGTGTGGGTGGGGGATGTGTAGTAGGGGATGTGTGTTTGGCCGGGTGGTGGCGGGTGTGTAGGTGGGTGGTGGAGGATATATGGGTGTGTGAGTTTTGGTGGGTGGAGGATGTGTGTGTGGGTGAAGAGATGTGTATAGTTGGGGGATGTGTGGGTGAGGAGATGTGTATAGTTGGGGGATGTGTGGGTGGGTGATGGGTGGGTGAGTGCATGTACGTGTGCCTGGGGGTGTGTGGGTGGGCAGGGGATGTGTGTGTGAGGGGATGTGTGGTGAGCGGGAGATGTGTTTGTGGGTGGGGAAATGTGTGTAGGTGGGGTGTGTGTGTGTGTGGGAGTGGGATGTGGGGTGTGCGTGGGGAATGTATGTGTCTGTGGGTGAGTGTCACGAGCGCCCTGAGTTAACCCAGATAATAATACCGACGTTTGCGTGGCGTATATTTTCTGGGCCACAACAGACGTACTAACAGAGTAAACACAGCTGTACAGGTTACATCGTGTCAGCCCATATACACATTTGGTGGTAAGAGTGAGTAGGAATGGATACACAGAGTTGGCAGTTCATTAACAAGTAGAATCACATATATTGTCAGCTTAGGATATGGAATGGTTCCGTTTGTCATCTATACGGCCGGACATCAGACGAAAATGGCTGCTGGGATTGTCACCACGGAACAGAAGATTGACAAGTTTGTCAACATTTGAATGCAGATGGAAGCCGTGAGATCACAGGGGCAGATGTAAAACGGAAGTACCTAGTACGGAAAACAGTGCATCTGTCAATTCTTGGTTTCCGGCACATCAAGATGATTGGCAGCTTGGTATCGAAACTCTTTGTTGGGAGTATACAGAAACTAGCTGGCTTGTTTTGAGAATCTAGGCAATTACTGACAACTTTGACAGGATTTAAGCCAGGAAAATAGTTCTTGACAGGGGATGATTTGCCACTGTGCCACCTGTGTGGGGGAGTAAAGGATAACGTCACGTGGCCAACTTTGGTAGTTTGCGATATAAACTCGAGTTGAGATCAACTAGGGGGGACTTGAATAATGCTCTAGTCAGAGTGCCAGGGCACTGCAGTGCTTAGTGGAAATAATATCTACCGTGTGTTAATTAGTGACTTAATTTTGCACGTGCCTATAATGGCAGATGTAGATATGATTGATAGGACTGCAGTAGTGCCATTTAAGGTATAACCTATTATAATATATTCGTTATAATTACTTTAGGCAGTAGCCTTGTTAAACTATAGTGTGATGATTAGCACTGTTAGTGGAAACTAGTTAGAGTAGAATAGTGATATTAACTCTGCTAGTTAAGAATAGATTAGTGAAGTGTTGATAAGCTTTACTAGTTGAGAATTGAGTAATGAGGGATAATTGGGATCCTCCCGTAGGTGTCCCTGGTGGGCGGGGTTCCGCATTCTGTTTGCTGATTTTTTCTTTGTCATAGCCTGATTCGGCTCTAGGTGGGTAGCTAATCTGCTCTGTGACTAAGTCTAGTTAGCTAAAGATCATTAAGCAAGGTGATAGGCTTACACTCAGCCGAAGGGATCAGTGACTAGTACTATCACCAGATGTGTTGTTTCTATCCTAGGTTCCCTACCAGATCCAAGGAAACTCAACAAGTTTTTTGGGAAAAAAAAATCCAATCCCATTCTGAAGAACACCAGTTCAACAATCAATAAAGTTGCATACAGAAACGTAACTTACGCTAGAAGGAAGTTGATTCACCAAAGATAGTGATGATTACTGATGCACCACACAGCATCAGACAGTAGTAACTAAATGAGAACAGTCTAATAGTTACCTAGTGTTATATAATCTCGTGTAATAGAACACAAGACATTATACGTGAGGCTAGATAGACACGAGTGAGGATCAATCACATTAACAATTAACATTAATGACGGTGTACACACTACAAAAGACTTGTGCAGTTTGTTAAGGAACGTTAGGAACGGACATTGTGTAGAGTGCAACCGGTCCATGATTAACTGTTAATACCACCGGTGTCTATTTCTGATGATCATGAAATTGGATTACCAGAGGTCTACAGAGGCAAAGCAGTATCCGGCAAGATGGTTTCGGCACTGGGTGAGATGTACATGTTCTGACGTAACGTGCTGTGGTCTATCTTTGCTGGGATCAGCTGACTGGGTTGCTGTCTGAGAGTCAGAGTCTACACACTTTATAGAACACGTCACACATTTTCTTCACATACACGTCTCATATACGTTACACTTTTATTTTAATAAATTACTCTTTATTAATTTCTAGAAGCAAGAGTTGTTGAGTATGTTGCGTTGGGGAAGTATGAGAAGGGGGCATAGTACGACAGTGTGAGAGTGATAGGAAAAGGTGTCCATAGGCTGATGGAGTGTGTTGGACGGAAGCTGGTGGATTCTCCAGAATATTGAGAGGAAAAAAAATATTATAATGTGGGTGTCGGATCTCCTCACTCCAGGGACGACACTTTAAAGGAGGACACGACATTATTGGGGGCTCGTAAACGGATCTTTGGACAGCGGGATCTCTCGTAAACGTGAATCCTTGGACAGCGGGATCTCTCGTAAACGGATCTTTGGACAGCGGAATCTCCCGTAAACGGAATCCTTGGACAGTGAGATCTCCTGCAAGCAGGAACCTTTGACAGTGGGATCTTCTGACAACGGGGTCTTTTGACACGGGATCCTTAGTTATAAGAGGGAGATATCATTTTGGAGAATCCAGCTAGAGTGAATGTGGATAGGGGTTAGGACTAATATCTTACCTGTTCACACTTCACACGTCTGCATAGGTCTGTGGTCCTGATTCTACTCTTGTCACTGAGTGAATGTGCTGTGTGTAGTAATATCTAGATTTATAGTACTTGTTCATATATCTGTATAGTAATTTGCAGTTATATTGTACTAGACCTGCTAGCTTACCTCTCTGTATAATGGCCACCCCTAAACTAAGCACAGCAGAATTAAAGGCAAGGGGGGAAGAAATGGGATTGGCGGGGTCTGCTCTAACGGATTACATACAGGAAGTGGAGAGAGAGTATCGTCAAGCAGAACGGGATGATCGAAAGGCCGAGCTGGAATTGAGAAGGATGGAGTTGGAACAAACAGCTAAGAAATTGGAAGCTGAGCAAGCAGCTAAGAAATTGGAAGCTGAGCAAGCAGCTAGGAAATTGGAAGCTGAGCAAGCAGCTAGGAAATTGGAAGCTGAGCAAGCAGCTAGGAAATTTGAAGCTGAGCAAGCAGCTAGGAAATTAGAAGCTGAACAGGAAGCACAGAAAAGGGAGCACGAGTACCGGATGAGGGAACTCGAGTTGAAGAGTCAATCTAATGGAGAAACTGAGGGAGCAGTTGGAGGTTCCTCCATCCCAGGATCAACACCAGTAGGTGGACATGGGTACCATGCTATGAAGTTTCCTTTAGCGGTCTACGAGGAGGACAAAGAGAAGATTGACCAATACCTTCAACGCTTCGAGGCTATGTCAGTTGCTATGGGTCTGGAGCGTAACAAATGGAATCTTAAGCTATCCCAGGGATTACGCGGGACGGGATACGAGGTTTATACTCGCCTGCCACCAGGACATGAGAACAATTATGATGAGTTAAAGACGGCTCTGCTGAAACGATTCGAGGTTACGTCACATACCTACCGGAAAAAATTTCGAGCAGCGAAACGAGAACCGGGAGAGTTGTTTGCCGCCTACAGTTTGCGTCTTAAATCTTATCTCCATAAGTGGATGGATTTGGCTGGGTTCGCACATGACTATGAGAGTCTGGAAGAGCTCATGGTGGTCGACCAGCTGAAGAAGCAAATGTCTAAACCTCTCAGGACGTTCCTGGGAGAACAAGGAGCGGAACGTATTGACCTCGTGAATAAATTAGCAGAACGGTTCGTCGAGGTACATGGGGAGGCAGGGGAAAACCTTTCCACCAACTACCAAAAGTCAAGAGAAACATGACAAGAAGAAAGCCAAAAACTCAGGAACCAAAAAGTGGGAACCTTATGGGCAAAAATCAGAGGATAGTTCAGAGAAGAAGAAGGAGGGAAGCAAGAGCACTTCAAGCTCTACACCTAAACGACCGTGGTCGGAGAAGTGGTGTTCAATTTGTAAGTCACCCTCTCACAATACGAGGGACTGCAAATCGAAGGCTAAGAACCCTCACTTTGCAGCATGTCAAGTGACTTCCAAGGAGGTTGTCACGGAAAATGCCAAGGTCAACAAGGAAGCTCGCCACCAGGAGAGCTCACTCAAGTCCGACAATAGAAAAGCTAGGACAGGGAAATGGTGCAACCAATGCAAGTCAAACACGCACAATGCTATTGACTGCAGGGGAAAGTCAGGAGACACTCAATTCGTCGTGTGCTCAGGGAAAACCTAAGGTGGAGCCCACCGAACAGGTCGAGGCCGAGGAAGAGACTCCAGACCAGGAAAAACCACCTGTAGTGGAATTGGTAGAGGTTAACGGTCGTCAAGTGGAGTGTTTATACGACACAGGACTGGACGGGGAGGCCGTGATTTCTGCGGATCTGGTACATCCAGAACAATTCACAGGTGAAACCTTGGATATACAGCCTGCACAGAAGAGTGCTGTAGTCATGAAGTTGCCCATTGCTAATGTGGAGATTCGGTCACGGTACGTCACCGGCACCATCAAGGCCGCTGTATTGACCGATCCCATTTTTCCAGTCATCCTAGGTTGCCGGTATGTCTTTCTGGGAATGCCCAGGGAGCCAATTCATATGGGAGCAATGCAGACTCGCTCTCAGACGAAAACGGAAGAGGCAGACGCAATTGTGACTAACCCAATGCCGGGGGAGCTACGAACTGCCCAGAGTGAGGATGATACTTTACGTCCTTGCTACAGAAAGCTGCAGAAAAGTGCTGATCCACCAGGACGGGGGCAGTACTACATGAAGAATAGGATACTCTACAGGAGAGCAGGAAGGGGAGACAACCTATACGGTCAGTTGGTCGTCCCGAAAGCTCATCGGTCCCAGATTCTTCATATGGGGCATACCATCTCCTTTAGTGGACACATGGGTATTGCCGCCACCATGCAGCGGATTTCCTGCCACTACTATTGGCCGGGAATGACAGATGATGTGCGTCGGTATGTGAAGTCATGCCCTGAGTGCCAGAGGGTGGCACCGAAACACTGGACAGCACCGGTGGTGTTGGGTGAGATGCCCATCATGAACTCTCCTTTCGAGAGGGTAGCCATCGATATCGTGGGTCCACTTCCCAGGACTAGGAAGAGGAACATGTATATACTCACAATGGTGGATTGCTGTACAATGTGGGGTGAAGCCATACCGTTGACCACGATTGACTCGAAAAGAGTGGCGGACGCACTGATGGAGGCCTTTACCAGATTAGGCTTTCCGGATCAAATTCTGACAGACAATGGATCTCAGTTTTGTGGAAAACTCATGGAGGAGGTATTTAGGGTGTTTCACTCTAACCACATACATACCAGCCCTTACCACCCTCAAGCCAATGGACAAGTAGAGCGTTTCAACGGCACGTTGATGACAATGCTCAGGAAACTAGCGCAGGAAAAACCTGATAGGTGGGATGAATATATCCCAGCAGCACTCTTTGCCTATCGGGAAGTTCCTCATGGCTCAACAGGACTACCACCCGCTACGTTGCTGTTTGGTCGTCCAATCAAAGGACCGTTGGAAGCCATGTTGAGGAGTTGGACTGAAGAGGGGACGTCAGAAGAAGTGATCTCATCCTATCAATACGTGGAGGAACTGAAAGAAAAACTCCACAAGGGATGGACTCTGGCAAATCAAAACTTGAAAAAGGCCAGGAAAAGACATGCGGCTTACTACAACCGTAGGTCTAAAGAAAGATCTCTAGAGGTAGGAGATAAAGTCTTGTTGTTACTCCCAACGGGAAACAACAAACTGGAGATAGGTTGGCAAGGACCATTTCCCGTGGAAAGGGTGATATCCAGAACCAACTATCAGATCCGGATCCGGGGAAAGTCGAAGATTTTCCATATCAATCTCTTGCGGAAATACGAAGAGAGACCCGGAGACAAGGCAGCTCACCTCATGGCAATGGCAGTTGCAGTGGAGACAGAAGTGGGAACCAGCGAGGGCAGGGAATATCCCTTAGTACACCAGGAAACCTATAGGGATGTGCAAGTGAACCCTGATCTGACCTCCCAGGAGAGGGAAAGGATAACCCAGGTTCTCAAGTCTCATAAGGAGATACTGACTGATAAACCAGGACGAACGAGGTTGGTTGAGTTCGAGATGACTTTGACCACACAGGAGCCTGTTCGCCAAAAGGTTTACCCAGTGCCATTCTCTAAAGAAAAGGCCCTGGAGGAGGAAATAAAAAAAACTGCTGGAGGATGACGTGATTGCACCATCCACATCCCCATACAATGCGGGGGTAGTTTTGTTACGCAAACCAAGTGGAGAACACAGGTTGTGTATAGATTACCGACTGCTGAACAGTCATACACAGTTTCAGGTGGAACCTTTGCCGAATCCAACTCAGTTATTCGCTAGGCTCCATAAGGCTCGGTACTTTTCAAAGGTGGATCTGAGTCGGGGGTACTATCAGATACCAGTCAAACCGGAGATTCGACCACTGTTAGCTTTCAGTACACCCAGTGGACACTACGAATTCAAGGTCATGCCCTTTGGACTCAGCAATGCACCTAGTGTGTTTACACGCATGATGAGGACTTTACTAGATCCGTTACAGGATCCGTCCATCATCTCATTCATGGATGATATTCTGATTTCCAGTGACAGCTTGGATGACCACTTACAATCCTTGGAGAGAGTGTTTAATAGACTCAAGGAAGCAGGGCTTACTGCTCGTCCAACCAAGTGCATGATTGGTTACCAGACTCTGGAATTTCTAGGTCACACCATCACTCCAGGACACATTGTCCCAGAAGAGAAGAACCTGGAGAAAATCAGAAATGCACCAAGGCCAAAAACGAAGAAGGATGTGCGATCTTTTCTCTCGTTGTGTGGGTTCTACCACAAATTTATCCCACATTTCACTGAACTGGGAGCTCCGTTGACGGAAACCTTGAAAAAGGGATTACCGGATCAAATCATTTGGACACCAGAATGTGAGAATGCCTATAGTCAGTTAAAGGAGGCCTTGGTCAGCAAACCTGTATTACAGCTCCCTGACCTTTCCAAACCATTTGTGTTGAGAACGGATGCGAGTGCGATTGGAATTGGAGCCGCTTTGTTACAGGAAGGAAAAGACGATGCTTCGGTTTTGAAACCTGTGGCATACGCAAGTAAGAAACTTCTACAGGCGGAGAGGAATTATTCAACCGTCGAGAGAGAGTGCTTGTCCCTCGTATGGGCAGTGCAAAAATTTCAGCCATATTTGTATGGAGTTAAGTTTCGGGTTCAGTCAGATCATCAGCCCCTGATGTTCCTGGCTACTTCTCAGAAGCTCAACGCACGTTTGATGCGGTGGTCGTTGTTACTTCAACCGTATAATTTCACAGTAGAGTACATTCCTGGGAAGGAAAATGTTGGAGCGGACTTCTTGTCAAGACACCCAGCTCCTGAAGAAGAGGAATGAATCATCTGGATTTAACTCATGGTGGAGAAGAGTGAGATGGACTACTCTCTTAAGAGGGGGCCTATGTCACGAGCGCCCTGAGTTAACCCAGATAATAATACCGACGTTTGCGTGGCGTATATTTTCTGGGCCACAACAGTCGTACTAACAGAGTAAACACAGCTGTACAGGTTACATCGTGTCAGCCCATATACACATTTGGTGGTAAGAGTGAGTAGGAATGGATACACAGAGTTGGCAGTTCATTAACAAGTAGAATCACATATATTGTCAGCTTAGGATATGGAATGGTTCCGTTTGTCATCTATACGGCCGGACATCAGACGAAAATGGCTGCTGGGATTGTCACCACGGAACAGAAGATTGACAAGTTTGTCAACATTTGAATGCAGATGGAAGCCGTGAGATCACAGGGGCAGATGTAAAACGGAAGTACCTAGTACGGAAAACAGTGCATCTGTCAATTCTTGGTTTCCGGCACATCAAGATGATTGGCAGCTTGGTATCGAAACTCTTTGTTGGGAGTATACAGAAACTAGCTGGCTTGTTTTGAGAATCTAGGCAATTACTGACAACTTTGACAGGATTTAAGCCAGGAAAATAGTTCTTGACAGGGGATGATTTGCCACTGTGCCACCTGTGTGGGGGAGTAAAGGATAACGTCACGTGGCCAACTTTGGTAGTTTGCGATATAAACTCGAGTTGAGATCAACTAGGGGGGACTTGAATAATGCTCTAGTCAGAGTGCCAGGGCACTGCAGTGCTTAGTGGAAATAATATCTACCGTGTGTTAATTAGTGACTTAATTTTGCACGTGCCTATAATGGCAGATGTAGATATGATTGATAGGACTGCAGTAGTGCCATTTAAGGTATAACCTATTATAATATATTCGTTATAATTACTTTAGGCAGTAGCCTTGTTAAACTATAGTGTGATGATTAGCACTGTTAGTGGAAACTAGTTAGAGTAGAATAGTGATATTAACTCTGCTAGTTAAGAATAGATTAGTGAAGTGTTGATAAGCTTTACTAGTTGAGAATTGAGTAATGAGGGATAATTGGGATCCTCCCGTAGGTGTCCCTGGTGGGCGGGGTTCCGCATTCTGTTTGCTGATTTTTCCTTTGTCATAGCCTGATTCGGCTCTAGGTGGGTAGCTAATCTGCTCTGTGACTAAGTCTAGTTAGCTAAAGATCATTAAGCAAGGTGATAGGCTTACACTCAGCCGAAGGGATCAGTGACTAGTACTATCACCAGATGTGTTGTTTCTATCCTAGGTTCCCTACCAGATCCAAGGAAACTCAACAAGTTTTTGGGAAAAAAAATCCAATCCCATTCTGAAGAACACCAGTTCAACAATCAATAAAGTTGCATACAGAAACGTAACTTACGCTAGAAGGAAGTTGATTCACCAAAGATAGTGATGATTACTGATGCACCACACAGCATCAGACAGTAGTAACTAAATGAGAACAGTCTAATAGTTACCTAGTGTTATATAATCTCGTGTAATAGAACACAAGACATTATACGTGAGGCTAGATAGACACGAGTGAGGATCAATCACATTAACAATTAACATTAATGACGGTGTACACACTACAAAAGACTTGTGCAGTTTGTTAAGGAACGTTAGGAACGGACATTGTGTAGAGTGCAACCGGTCCATGATTAACTGTTAATACCACCGGTGTCTATTTCTGATGATCATGAAATTGGATTACCAGAGGTCTACAGAGGCAAAGCAGTATCCGGCAAGATGGTTTCGGCACTGGGTGAGATGTACATGTTCTGACGTAACGTGCTGTGGTCTATCTTTGCTGGGATCAGCTGACTGGGTTGCTGTCTGAGAGTCAGAGTCTACACACTTTATAGAACACGTCACACATTTTCTTCAGCATACACGTCTCATATACGTTACACTTTTATTTTAATAAATTACTCTTTATTAATTTTTAGAAGCAAGAGTTGTTGAGTATGTTGCGTTGGGGAAGTATGAGAAGGGGGCATAGTACGACAGTGTGAGAGTGATAGGAAAAGGTGTCCATAGGCTGATGGAGTGTGTTGGACGGAAGCTGGTGGATTCTCCAGAATATTGAGAGGAAAGAGAAAAAAATATTATAATGTGGGTGTCGGCTCTCCTCACTCCAGGGACGACACTTTAAAGGAGGACACGACAGTGAGTGTGTGTGGTTGGGTGGGGGATGTGAGTGTGGGTATGTGTGGGTGGATGGGGGAAGGGTGGGTGGGTGGGGGATGTGTCTCATAACATGATAATATGCAATGTTTATGTTTACAACATTCTTTTGACAATGTCTTTTTTTTCCCTATGTGAATGTATTATACACTACTGATGGATGAAAGATGAGTTATTGGAAGGGCCGAATGTAAGACGGGCCTGCTGTGCCCAATTTGTTACCCTTTGAAAATGAAGCCCGTTAATTCATCATCTTCTACTTCTGGGGAGGAATAGTTGATGCTACAGCGCTGATGGGTGACACTGGATAATGTTATTCCGTGTGATTGTACAATGTCTTTCATGTCGTCAATTATTTTCGTCTCGGGCGTCCTCTTGCTCTCGTAACAGATCTTCTTTGGCGTAGGGCCAGTGCTGGTAGTTAATGGTGTTAGATTCTAACGAGATGACCGAACCTTGCTGACTTTTTAAATGTTCCAGCTATACTTGTTCCCAGCTTTAAAAAAAATCTTATTACTTTTCATTTGTTCGGTTTGTTTGTTAATTGTTATTGCTTGTCCTATTAAACTCAAAAAAACATATACTTTAGTATGGTTGCAGATTGTATTATTAATTTATTATCATAATCATTCCATATTCCATCATTATCATTAAGTGCATTGCCAAATGGCCTTAGCGTTCATGTCTCTCCAATGATCTCGGTCCTTGAGGTTCTAGATCCATTCTATCAATGATTCTCCAGAAGGCAAGTATCTTAGACTATTCAGCATCACTTCTCTTGGTCGGCCTCTGCTTCTTCTCCCACTAATCTTTCCGGTTGTCACGATGTTCCCAGGCCCCTCTTCTCATTATATGACCACACAACACTATTTGTTTGTTTCTTACAGTGGTGTATAATGTCCTACTTTCTTACACTGGTGTATAATGTCCTACTTTCTTACACTGGTGTATAATGTCCTACTTTCTTACACTGGTGTATAATGTCCTACTTTCTTACAGTGGTGTATAATGTCCTACTTTCTTACACTGGTGTATAATGTCCTACT